>CAJHNH020002367.1:1086779-1210928 GCA_905116865.2 Candidula unifasciata | reverse complement strand
GTAATTTTGGGAGTTTAAAAAAAAAATTTTGGGAAACGGTGGGGATTTTTTGGGTTTAAAAGAAGGGTATTAAATAACCCCGGGAACCATAAAAAAAATGGGGTTTTTCTTTTAAATTTTACCCCATCTTTTGGGGCTCCAGATTTTTTTGAAAAAAATTTCCCAAATTTCCCCTATTTTTGGGGGGGGGGGGGGTTTTTGGGGTTGTCAATTCTCTTTCCCCATTCTAACACCCGAAAAAAACTGTTGGGGCTTTCCCCCCGGAACAGTTTACCCCCCCCAAATCCCCGGAGTCCCTGGAAAGGGGGAAAAAAAATTAAAAAACCCCGATAGAAAAGAAAGGGCGTCATGAAAGAAATTACCCCCGAAAAAAGACCCGGTTTCCCACTCAGAAAGAGACAATACATTCTTTGGGCATTTCTTTGGGAAAAAAACAAAGGGCGCCAGGGAAAAAACCCAAAACAGAGCCCAAATCACAAACCATGCCACCCACATCCCCCTACCTACAAAACCGCGAAAGCGGTAAAATACCGGCAGAGTAATTACTCATATATATATATTCCAATATATATATATATATATTATATATATATATATATATATATATATATATATACTATATATATATATATATAATATATACATATATATATATATGAGTATGGCTTAAGGGTTATGAGCGCAGTTTCATAATTTCTACATGCATAGGTTCAAAGTAACCGGAAAGTTATATTGCAGTAGATCGCTATGTGTTTATTTTCGATAAAACAGTTTGGGAAGTAAGCAATACTACCGTACGTAAAGTTGCGAAGTATAAACAGTCAACAAATCTATTTGCGACGTAATATATGCAACGATATAAGATGCAAAAGGCGTAGTAAATTAGTAATTCTGTGTCACTACTTTATCTATGAACTGCTGCTTGTGAATCCTATGTTTACGTGGTGCTCTGGAAAAAATCTATATCCCTGTGTGCGTTAACATCGAAGTCGCCTGCCCTGCGTTCAGTGTGTCCGTGCCGCTGGTATTTGGTGCACTGCATCAACCGCCATGTGTAGTTTAGTAGTGTACGCGTGTGCTTATTGTCCCCCCTTTTCTCTTTCTCAAGGACATTACAAAGTTTTGCAAAATGGTGAGACTGATGCCGAGGTTTGCCACGACATTTATGAGTTTCTCATTAACTGGGCCGAACGTTACGTACCGCCAAAGTTGAAGCCATTGTGGGATCACCCAGCAGGTAAGCGAATCAGTCTAAATGTGTTCGTTTGTCATGCGTGTTGTTGAGTTTCCAGTGTGTTGTTTTCAGTAATCTTAGATACGTAAACACTTTGGGCTACAAACTCTGGCCACTACGCGTTCTGCTCGCACATTTAAACGGAGAATATATTCTGTAATGTTGATTAGCACTCGTAGAAAAACCAAGGTAATGAATATAAAATTCTAGGACACACGCAGTCTCACAAGCATTAACAATGGGTGTATTTGGAGCTGAACTTGTGACCTCCAGAGATTATTGAAAAGAATAGATCCCTCCCCCCCCACCCCCTTTTCCCCCAATCGGCATATCGTATAAGGTGACTAATTTTGGTTGTTTCTTCGGGCGAGTCGGAGTGCGTCTGCCTGAAATGAGAGGAACCAGCGGTCTATATGTAAATAAGGCAGCTCTGTAAAACGGATATACACATAAAACTCAAGATTTGGAAAAATACAAAATTATACAAGTGGACGAACAAGTAGAACTTTCGCAGGAGTTTACAGCCAGTGAACGATAAGAAGATTCGGCTCTCCTCCGAACTTCTATCCCCGCAGTATTGCGGCCTGAAATATCCGTTCGGGGCGCAGTCCGATTAAAAATATACCGGCTCCGTATAACGAAACAAATGCTCTAACGGGGTCTCAGCGATATGTTATTTGCTGACCTGTTTCTTTTTGTTTCTGATTACCCGCCAAGTCTAAGAGACGCAACACTGCAGACGATAATAGCGACCGTTGACACTTTCTGCCGACGAACAAATCGCGGCAAATCTAGGATCGGCTCGGAAAAACGAAACAAATGCTCTAACAGGGTCTCAGCGAAATGTTACTTGCGGACCTATTTCTGTGACTATGCCTCACCGCCGACCGTATCCCCCGCGCTGCTATGGGCGGCGCTGATAGGGGCGAAACTAGATGGCTGGGACTCACGAGTGGCAGCTACCGCATCTCCTGCAACTTCCTCCAATTACTTTGCTCGTGAATCCCAGGCACCTAGTTTGGCTCCCCATCCGCGACGCGCGTAGCGGCGCGGGGTATACCCTCGGCGGTGAGTTTAATAGCGTTTTGCGCATGCCGACAAGTCTGACATCTACCGCTGCTAAATCCTCAGTTGGAAGAACAGTATTGCTAATCTGCGTGGGAGCGCGTGGTCTACCCTCCATATCGCTTTCATCGTCTGTAATGTCTCGAAATTGTCAACGGTCGCTTTTATCGTCTGCAGAAAACGCTCGACATTGTCACCGGTCGCTTTTATTGTCTGCTACTATCGTCTGCAATGTTGCGTCTGGTGACATTGTAAATTACTCCTAGTTTTTGCCGCAGTTTTGCCGCAATTTGTTCCTCGGTGGGAACTCCAAGTCCGTATTTTTAATTATACTGCGCCCCGAACGGATATTTCAGGCCGCAATACTGCGGGGGTGGAAGTTCGGAGGAGAGCCGAAGAATCCTACGGAACACACACACAAATATATTCTCGTCAAGTACCTTGCCGACTGGCATGGGCGATCATGCCTCCCCAGTTTGCGATCTTCAGCTGCAGGTGTCAGTTCGTGTGCCAACACCCCTCCATGCATCGACAGAAGACTGTTATGAATCGTCTGGCGTTGTCTTCCTCTGTCTCAATGTCCACAAATCTTTCCAGTGGTCGCATGTTCCAACTTTCTTTTTCTCCTACGACCAAAATTGTAGTTGGGATTGAGCGGGATGTCCGAGGATCTGTCGTCTTGTTGGTCTATCCAGATTGAGATTTGTAAGCAGTCGACGAGGTGGGAGGACTGATTATTGATCGATCGACCACTTCACCCATCAATTAGTCTCTACATCTACTAGGTGTCGCTGTACATAGGCACCGGAACATAGGCCTAGGTCACGTGATTCCCCTCCCTGGAATTGTTAGAGCGCCCCCAGTAATTTGATAAAGGGATTAAGAGGCGTGCTTTAACCATATATACAAATAATTTTTCAAATTAAATTAATAATAAGGATAGCAATGTGTTTAAAAAAGCATATCAATAAAATACTGTACTAGAAATAATATGAAATTTATTTGATAAACAAATACTCTTAAAGAGAATTTTGATAAGTGTTAAAATATGGCCTCTTTATGAGGCCCCTGCCCTATATTTGTTTCCTTTGGCGTGCCTGCCGCCATGTACCCAGTGGACCTCACAGTGAAGAAAAACAGTGATCTACTTGTATAGAAACAGTACATGGGTGCCCATTATTGTGCGTTCCGGTTGACGTTCAGCTATGAGAAATTCATGAATAAACTTGGAGAAGGGGGAGGAGTGCGCAGATATAGTTTTCAGGTGATTGCACTTGTGATTATCCATGAGGGCTACATGTAAATATGAGAATTATAGTCCGTCTGATCGCTAGCTGGACTCTCTCTCTCTCTCTCTCTCTCTCTCTCTCTCTCTCTCTCTCTCTCTCTCTCTCTCTCTCTCGTTGTACCCTACCAGGACATCACACAAGCGATAAACACCCGGTAACACAAAGTGCCACCATGCGGATGAGGATCACCCGTGGAGAGATCCCAGAAACCCCTTTCAGCCGCTAGGCCATATTTATGGCCCGCCTATAGTCAGAGCAGGACTGGCTCCAGCTGACGGGCCGTGCTGTTGACGTCATCGGCTCGGGCTAACGATGCGTTTACGCAGCGATTCTCAAACAAGAAATAAACTATTTTGGACAGTGGCGAGGGAAGATAACTTAAATTTTAACTTTTTTAAGTATCTACATGCCTTCTTGAATAATTTCACAGTTTTAGCCGACTTTTCTTGATTATTGCTGCGGCACCGCTGGCATACGTTCACGGCTCCCCAGGGTGCCTTGAAAACCATTGCGTTAACGCATCGTTAGCTCGACCCGATGACGTCAGCAGCACGACCCGTCAGCCGGGGCCGGTCGTGTTCAGGGCCCCCGGCAGAAGCCAGGGTGGGGCTTCAACTAACAAAAAATTTACATCCCACACGGGGGCGACTAACACTTGACGGCTGCGAAACTATTCACTGTAACTTAATTTCTGATTGATACGTGAAAATGGCATATAGGTGACCTTTTTTTTTGTGTGCTGGACAAGCGCAGTTGTGTTCATATTATATAAAGATGGCGTCTTTTCTATTTGATAAGCACGGTGTGAACATAGCAAATATATCACGGCTCCTGGGCTTTCCTTTTGGAAAGGCGCCAATTATGAATGTGAAACGCTGTCATGATTTCCGCTGAAAATATAAAAGAACATACTAGACAACATAAAGATCAAACGCCGTAGTTCGGATCTATCACCTTCAGATTGCGTGTGCGCCTCGCTATGGAAACAAATGTACCAAGATACATGACCATCTAGGCACCACCAAAAAAGGGTGTCTACATTGGTCATGTCTGTACTTCACTTTGAAATCCACACAACTCTGAAATACGGACAGAATTCATCCCAAACCATTAAAATGGCACCGTATGTAGGCTTTAAGTAGCAGCCGCAGTTCAGAGGGGACACACTGATCGATCGATTGATCGTTGCATAATCACACACTGAGAAAAAAAAATGGAGCGGGGGGCGTCTCCGTGGCAGAGTGGTCAAGCTGTTTACCCTTGCGCTCTTAGGGTCGTGGGTTCATTTCATGGACACCTCGTTCAGTTCACGACATGGATCTCCGAAGAACGTTGCTGCAGCTGCGGAGCACGTGTTTTGGGCGACGCTCTCGACAGGGGAGAGGCCGGGACATGTAGGATAAAACCCGGTGCAATAAAATCGATAATCTAAATATTAACTCTAACTTGAACTGAGCAACTATTCACGTAATGCCTATGGACTAAGAGAAATTGAACAGTGTATACGTGCTTTCGTCGGCTGGACGTAAACTTGTAGTTCAAACATTCTAGACGCCAATTCTGGAGATTTTCCTAGGCGAAAGAGGTAGGGTAGGTCTGCCAGTTGATTCAAGCCCCTTATAGCTTTCTGCAAACTGCATCAAATATTTACAAAATCAGACCCTTCTCATCTTGGATTGTCGAGCTTTCTTTTGTTAACCGGCTTGTACATGATTAGTAGGATTTTGCAGACACTTTATTTCTTTGGAACGGAGTAGCTGATCTGACACCAACCCTCCTTATTCACTTTTTATGATACACATACTTTGTTGCTTTGTTACTATTTCTTTTATTATTGCCCCTAGTAACTCACTGGTGAAATCTGCTAATTCGCATTCGCTATCAAGATAACGGTTTTTTTTAATGGTCAGTCTATTTTTGGCTTCACACCCTCCAACCCCCGAAATTCTGACAGATTGTTTGAGCTCGTTATTTCTAGCTAAAACACACAATGGTCTGTTTAAAAATAACATTAGTAATTAACCCCCCCCCCCCCCCCCCCTTTCCCCACGGTCTCAATCTGTCTCTCACACACGCTCGCTTTCTACCCCAGTCTCTGAGCGCATGTACGCAGCATACTGAAGGTTAGGTATATTTATATGTAAGGTGCTTGTATAGCCATGAGACTTTAGGTAACTGGTTTTGAAGCGCCAGTGATGCCTACAACTGACGCACTCCTACAGTATGAACAGTTCATACAATGAACTTGTGATCGATCCGTCTCATAACTGAATGAAAGTAGCTTCGGGGTCTGGTAGTTACATATAACCATTGCCTTCTCTAATACTGGAGCTGGCCGTGCATATAACTTAGCTGTCACCTACAACAGGTTGCCTGTCAGCCTTTGAATTACCTGATCATTTTTAAATGCCTGAGTGTCAGTTCTCATTGCTTATTTCACATAATGGCTCACAGATTCAAAGGCAGAACGACCAGTTCAGGTCGTTGTGCCAAAACTTACGCAAATGACAATGGGCCAAGAAACATGATAGTGTGTTCAAATGTGTAGAGATCCCGATAACAGCAGAACTAAGATGTATTAAAGGCTTAAGACAAGATTAGCTTAAGCAGAAACATTTTACCATTTTACAGGGAATGAATATTCTGTGTAGTATATCTTTGTCAGCTGAGGTGAGAAAATGCTTAAGAGCTACATTGAATCAGTCACGGATATACGTACGCGAATCATGAGCACTCAGTAGATGTTAAGATGTGCAATGAAAATATGTGCTTTATGAATGAATGACGTTTTGGTCAGAATTTGTTCTGTCACCACCTTTGTCATCACATCAATGAGATTTCTAACCCTAGACATATAAACTGCTTTTGAAAACAAAAACAAAACAAAAAGGTCCTTTTAGGTTTTATAGTTTAAAAAACATATTTTATAATTTTTAATAATAATAAAACGGATTATTAACAAATACACAAATAATCATTTTCAAAATTGCTTAAAACGTCATTGACCTCCCCCCCCCCCCCCCCCCAAGGTTGGACGGAGACCACTGCTAAAGGACATGTACACATGTCACGTGATAAAGATGTTTTGACAGAAATTCGCAGAGAACCGATTATTCGCCTCAGAAAACTGTGATAGCTAACCCGGTCAACTATTGCGGGCAGAAGTTGGAGGTATCGGCCGAAAGGCGCAAATATCGCAGCCATGCAGTAAACGGACACAATGCGGTTACCTCTTCGGATTAACGCGGACGAAGATTCGCCCTAGAAGTAGACAGCCCGACTTCTTTGGGCACGGTAAAGAGAAAAGTTGCGAATGTCGTGAAAACAGGAAAGTGGAAATGCTAAAGAGGCAGGGGAGGTCGAGAGTGAGGATGTTAGACGGGTTTAAACTGCGGCTGTGTAACATGTCAGTGGTATAAATTAGTATCATTAGGTTAGTTAGTTAGTTAGTTAATCGACAGATTGTCCTCATTGTACATCGGTCAGTAGTATCAGTATACTAGGTAGATGCGAGAGAAGATCTACGCCAAACGACATCGATTTTAAAAACAGGCGAGATTAAATTTATTAACAAGAAAGAGCTCCATTTCACAAAAGTAGGACGTATATTATTTGAGAGAACATCGTTACTAAAATGTCTTTACACTGGAACCCACAAGGGCATAGAAATAAAAGCAAACCAAAACAACAGAGAGAGAGAGAGAGCTGGGGCGTGACGTTAAAAAGATCGGGAGGATATGGGGGACGCTGCTTGCGATAGCATCTTGAGTAATTTTTTTGATTGAAGCCCCACTCTGGCTTTTTTAAGTTTCAGTGGCAGACTAGCGAACGTAACATTGTCTAGTGAAATCACCAACAACCAAAATGCTGGATTCGATTCTGCGAGGAACTGTAAAGAACACGCAACTAACTAACTGAAGGACCATATCCACTATTTTCGTATTGCACAGCTGTTTATCTAGGGCAGTGGTCGGCAAACTCATTAGTCAAATAAGCCCAAAATCAGCAGCAAAACGATTAAACAATTGTTTAGAGCCAAATTTCTTTTCAAGAACCATGTTTTTCTGAGTCAAAACTGATTTGTGGCCGACTGGCCCAGCCGCACTCATGTCACTAAAGAGCCGCATGCGGCTGGCGAGCCGCGATTTGCCGACCACTGATCTTGGGTAACCAGACGTCTCGTTTTCACCGGGAAAGTCACATTTTTTCCCAGGCGTGTCCCGGCCGTCTCCTCGGTACCAAAAAATAAGCAATTGTCCAGTTTTATAAAACAATTTTTGTTCCCAAAAGGCTCCAGAATATAATGTAGACTTATATTTATGTAGAACAAATTGGGTTGCATTAGCTTTAGACACTTTCAATACGAAAAATGTGTTGATGGGAATGTTCATAGTAGCATTCTCTTCCCCCCACCCCCTAGCAAAGTTAAATAAATGGCATACTGATTCATTTCTTTGCGACAGTGGTTCGGGTTTTGAAGCCAGTGACTAAATCCACTTTTAATCTGTATTTTTTTTTCAACATTATTATTTTAGTGTTAGTCGTTTACGTTTAAAAGGTTCAGAAGACGGAAGAAAATTAGTCACGGCATAAATGAAATGCTTGGGTTAAAAGGAAAGATCGTCTTAGGAATGATGATATCAGGGGGAGAGTCGGCACAGAATCAATAGTGAATTTATTTGTAGACAACAGATAACGTGATTTGACTGTGAAATAAGATTAGTATCAGACAGGGCACTAGAGAGAGCAGTGTTATATAGATACGGTGGTAACAGAACCAGAGGTCGACAAGGCAGTTTATGGTTGGCGGAAATGTCGGAGACACTGAAAAGTACTATATACGCTCGGGGGTTTGCAAAAAAAGCCACATTCTGTCCAGATGTGAGGCATCAGCAATTTGTCACAACCTCTTGAACTCTTTGGAATATTCTAGCCATATAAAAAGGGAAGATTATTTTTACGTTGTTTATACTTTTATATAACACCACCTTGGAAAACCTGAACATATGGTAAACTATCTATGGCCGAGCTGATATATTTCAGTTGGCTCCTCTCCAGATGATACATATTTGGTATACCAGAAATTTCCACTATTCCCTATAGATTTTTGAAAGCTTAGTATCCTTTCTAGTTCAAAAGACGAGCCAAGACCATTTGATCAGTGACAATGAACAAAATAAATCACAGCACAGTTTCAGAAATACCCTAACGAAGAAATGTTTTGTATGGCAGACAGATGGGTGCTTGAGTTTTATAAGTAAAAAGAGGCAAACATTAAGCATGGCATCATCCTCAAAGTTGCGGAAATAGTGTTATGCTTGCCTGCTGCGTCTATTCCTGGGTAGCGTTTTTTCTTTTTAAAAAAGATTGGTTTTTCTGAAGAAATACTTCTATTATTCGGGACAGTCCTCAAGTTCCACATAAATAACAGGTCAGGAGAGGGCATAAACACTATGTAAGCCATCTGAGGTTGATTAATTGTTATGGCTTATACAATGTGTAGGTCTGTATTTTCCCATGTCTTTAAAATGTATTAGTTCCTAAATGAATAATAATAAAACACAATTCTAGAATAGTGGGGACGGGACTAAACCGACTTGCTTGTGACGTTCTGTTTTAAGCTCAGAATATTAGAATTTTTCGTTTTCTGTTCAAGATAGTAATGGAATGACCTGTTTTCAGCTCAAAATAGTGGTAACTGGTTGGATGTCCCATTTTCAGCTCAAAATAGTGGTAACTAGTTGGATGTCCCATTTTCAGCTCAGAATATTAGTAGAATGTCTCATTTTCTGCTCAAGATATTAGTTGAATGTCCTGTTTTCAGCTCAAAATAGTGGTAGGATGTCCCGTTTTCAGCTCAGAATATTAGTCGGATGTCCCATTTTCTGCTCAAAATAGGGGCACCCTGTGTTTTTCAGATCTGCCAGTCCAGAAACGACCGAGGTGTGCAGGATCAGGCCTGTACCCACTCCACGGAGAGGCACAGTGCGTGACCTGACATAGGTCATACATGGCTGTGTCTAGGTTGTTGGGATTTGCAATAACGTAGTGGTTAGACACTTGTTGCCGGTCCGAAGGTCTAGGGTTAAAATCCACATAGAAACGAAATTCCCCCCCCCACTCCCTTTAAAAATTGATCTCGGCTCACAGGGAGGCCCTGCTGAAAATGGGCCCTAGGTTTAGCCCTGGTAGGTAAAAGCGGTCTGTGTGATGTTGACCACTTTACCCATCGAGTGCCGATTGGTCTTTACAAAAATGTCTGGCACTATATGCCAGCTGGCAGCCGCCATGGTGTAGCGGCTAGACACTCGACTATGATTGAAATGTCGTGGTCTTGGGTCCTGACGGTACTGGACATTTAAAAAAAATGATTTTGGCTCTTAGGTCGACCCAGCTTTGAATGGGTACCAGGCAGAGTCCTGGAAAGTAAAGGTTGCCAGCATGATATTGACCATATCGCCCATCAAGTGCCAGTTTGTCTATAAAATATATGTCAAGCCCTATATGCCCAGTATGCATGAAGGCGTAAAAAAGGGTCCTTTACTGTATGCCCGATGTGCTGAAGACGGGAAAGGGGTCCTTTGCTTACTTAACTATTATGGCCAGGATTGTTGTGTTTTCTCTGCGGGTTTTACGTGTTTCATTACCAGCAGACCATCAGATCAATTGCTCGGTTATGTGGCATAGTGTACATTTGTGCAGAACAGAAGGTCTTTAGCTTCAGAGGTCCCAGGTAGATAGTGTTCTTTGGATATTTTCTCCAGGTCATGGTAGTGTGTTAGAAAACAAGCAGGCAGATAGACTGGCTGGTTCTGCACCGCTTTGTGGTTAACTGATTTATGACAAGCTAGATGTTGTCAGGGCCTATTGGGAGTGCGTGAACAGTTCTGGGGCACAAATAAATCATTATGGTCTGAGAAGAATGGCGCTGCGTTGAGTTACCAGGAGACCTGAACACCCAAGGGAAAGGCGAGACGGATGTACAATCAGGCAGTTACTATTACCGTCGTAATTGGAACTCTTCGTTTGCTGCTGAAGATATGGGATGGTGTGCTTATTATAGTGTCCCGAGTGCTGTGATTTTGATTTTCAGTTTAACATTCAAGAATGTCTTTATTACTGTCAGCATTCATACGGCTTTCTACAGGTGAACTGGTAGCTGCTGTATCATAGTTATTATGCATGTGAAGTTACAGCATATGTCTAGTGATCATTGAAGGTGTGTAACAGCTGTTATAAGAATTTGTGACTTTTTGTTGCAGGCACTTGTAATTGCAGGTTTGGGGGATATGACACGACCAGCTGAAAAACTCAGTGTACGACAGAGTGCAGCCTTGTGTGCAACCGGTAAAGTTGATTACTTTCTTTGTGTTATTGTTATCAGTCTTTCTAACAATATAGCTTCTTCTTCATTCTCCCTTAAAAATGCTGTCGGCTGTTTGTGTTGTGGTTTGCAGTTAGGCTGCGATATCTGTACTTTTGGGCCCGACACAAGAGGTTTCTGCAAAACCCTAATTACTAGATGTTTACGACATATGTACAAGTGGGGCCCTAGAACCCACACAGAGACGGTGAAGCTTGACATTCTTGTTGATAACTGTTAACTCTTTTTTAATGTCTACTCACTTTTCTTGACCAATATGTTACTCATCTGGTCTAGTAATAGTTTCCAGGTCGACCAAGCCTTGAGTGGGTACTGGGTGCAGTCCTGGGAAGTAAAGGCGACCACATCACCTGTCTTGTGCCGATTGGTCTGTAAAATATAGGTCTAGCCCTGTATGCTTAAAGGCGGGGAAAAGGGTCCTTTACTAGTAATAGTAATTTTTTATTCTTGACTATCATTGTCACTCTTATTTTGGTTTACTAATTCGCCATGAGAAGCTGCAAAACTGACATTTTTGACTGGGTTCTTCTTTATTTGACATTTTCGTCTCATTTATACCACCACATTGTAGCCCAGTGTCTTGCTTTTCTGTAATTGTCTTGCGCTTTTGGGTTGGCTTGGGTTATGGATTTGTTCATCTACACCATTTATCTATCTCTTTCTTGGTCTTCCTCTTGCCTTTCTCCCAGATGTTCTACTGTAAAAAGTCTTCTATGCATTCTGGTCTGGCTGCATTCTCACTAGATGGCAGTACCATTTCATTCTTTGTCTGTCATTACAATCCAGACATGGTCTTATTCCAACTTTTTTTGTAATGCTGCTTTTTGTAACCCTGTCTCTTCTTGTATTGTTAGGAACCTTGCGGAGACAGCACATTTCACATGTAGTTATTTTCTCTTCTAGTGCCCTCTTCATTGTCCATGTTTAGCACTGATATCATAAAGTAGGGTAAAAGATGCTTTTAATCATTTGCTGTTTTGCTGGAAGGGAGACATTGGGTGTCTAAGCAGTGGGCGTTGAGCTCTTAATTCCGATATTTTTGCAAACATCTTTCCAGTATGGCTCAAAATGGAGATGCCTCTGTATATTTCAAAGTCTAATTTGTCCCATTCATTTTTCCAAATGGGGACAATGATTGCTTTCTGCCAGCTATTTGGAACCTTTCTTGTCTACCAAGCTTGATTGGGTTCAGTTGCCCATAAATGTATTTCTCTGACTTGTTTCTTATCTGCAGTGACCTGTTACCACAAATTTTATGACCGCTTCTAAAAATGTTTTTTTTAAATCTTTAAAGATGATAGTATAGTGTAGGCAGTGCTGTTTGTCATTTTTTGTTGTTAAAAGAGTCGTTGAAAAACAAATGTAGGAACAAATGCTGGAGTAGGAAAGCGGAAGAATGAAATCTAAGTAAGACTGGATTCTCTCTTCATTTTAAAACTCCTTCAGCCCTTAGAAACTGCTAATGCAACTATGTCTGCCTCACAGTGCTGAGCTTAAAAGCAATAAATATTTACATCTGAAGGCGTTCAGTAGAGACACAATGGAACAGAAGCAGTGTTAATTTAGGTACAAATGGTCATTCTTGGTAATCTTAGTTTCAGCTTCATAGCAAACGGGTCACCCTATAGTTGCCCTGCTCCTGTGCCAACGAAAAACACAGAATGTTTATCACAGGCAGGGGAAAGATTGACAGACTGCTGTCTCAGCATATGCACTAGCATACACATGCATTAAAAGCATACCCATCCAAAGTGCTAACACAAACAGTCCGATATTAGAAATGCAGTTCATCATCGACGGTAGCAGAAGTTGCCAACAGGTCAGCAGTTGCACATGCGATCAATTTAATCACATAAGGGCACCACCAATATTGTGACATTAGGCTGCGCCATTTTCTAAATCTAAATTTACAATTCACAACCCCTCTTTGGTCACAGTAAAAAAATATGCCAAATTTAATCCGCAGCTCACAGAATTGCGCCATGCACTCAGTTGCTGGGTGACGACAAATGGTCAATATAACATCTGACTAATAAAAGACAGTGAGAATATCATGTTATCTTTGGAATTACCAGGAAACATTTGGTGCATAGCATGGCACCGAAGGAGTTAAATCCCCAAATATTGCACATATTTTATATGTTTATTTTTATGACACGTATAATGTGCATGCTTTTTTGTTTTTAGCACTTCTTACTGTAGTTATTGCTGTCTGCATTTTGCCATAGTTACAGTCATTTTCATTTTTAGACTCTCAGCAAAGAGATGTCCCAGTTCATCTGCTTATATCCGCTTCCTTAAACTATCAATCTGCTCATTTAATTCCCCTCTTCTGTTCCTAAATTTGGTCTGCTTTGTTTGTCCTGTATTGTATTCCTACATTTTGTCTTTTTTTATCTGCATATTATCTTGCCTGATATTGTCTGCTTTATCTGTAAATTCTATTGCTAAATATTGTCAGATTTATCTGTGTTTTCTGTGCTGCTGCTGTATTTTGTTACAGCTGATAACCATTACATGTTTTCAGGATTCATCTGGTCCCGGTATTCACTGGTTATCATTCCCAAGAATTACAGCCTTTTCGCTGTGAACTTCTTTGTGGGACTTACAGGAGCCTCTCAGCTTGGAAGAATTGCACAGTGAGTTGTTGTTGTTCTTTTTTCTTCTTCTGCTGTTGCTGCAGCTTCTTCTTCTTCTTCTCCTTCTGCTGCTTCTCCTGCTTCTTCTTCTTCTTCTTCTTCTTATATAAGCAGGGTGTGCTTATACAAGAGAGCGTCTTAGATACAAGTATAAGCAGTACTCCTTTTTTTTAATAGTAAAAATCATACGATGAACATCTGATTAATCTTAGACTTCAGTTGGTGAGAATCAGAGTGTAAGAAGACACAATGTAGTTTGTTTATCTCAAAAAAAAAAAAGAACTCATGTTTTGTACTTCAATATATGTTGGTGTAAACTCTGTGCAACATATATTTGTCTATTATTATTATTGAAATAAAAAAAAAATTCAGCCAAGACTTATAAAACAAATTCTGCACAAGCCAAAGATGGACTTTTTTACTTTTGACAAGTTTTTTGCTTCTGGCTACAGTTGGCTATAGCCAAATTCCCCTTCCACCATTTGTGGATGGAAAGTACAGTTTCGTTGCCCAGCTACTGAGCTGAGTGCATTAGCATGACACTGAAAAATGTGGATTTTATTTAGAATATAATTTCTGACTGTGTTCAGGGGCTGCGTGTTCTCGGATCATGGTGTCCGCCTCAAGTGCTAGAAGTTCCGGGTTCAATCCCTGATAAGGGCCAACTTTTATCTCACAATATGAATATGTCCCCAATCAACTCACACAATGTCCTTCTGTCTTTTGCTTTCGCTTCCATGCTGTCAAAGTATTTCAGGATCCTCGGCTGTCCTACAGAGCCTGTGCACTGTGCTGAGCTTTATGGATTCAGACTTGAGTTAGAAGAAGAATGGAGCACTTATGGGTTACTTACTACTAGGGCTGTACCAAATAGTGAATATGAATAACGGGGCTAACTATTCGGCCAAAAACGAATACGAATAGTGTATACAATATATGTAAAAAAAAAACATTCATAATGTCAAATGTACGCTGAACTTTTACTTCACAAAAAGTAGCACAGAATAGTCATCTTCTTCTTTAGCATTCTGAGCCCTTGAGGTTTACTGCTGCAGATATCACTCATCTCCATTCATCTCTCTGGCTGGCCTTCTCTTCACAATTTGTGACACCAGTTGTTTGCAGGTCTTCTTTTAGAACTTCTTTTTTATGTCTGCCTCAGGGTCTATGCCCCTTCCTCTCTCAGGTGTATACAGTTTTACTTCTCTGTCATCTGACATTCTTTCAAAAGGCCCCAAGCATTTTAGTCTGTAAGCTCTCATGATGCCAGTGATCAATGGTGATTTAAACAGATTATGTGTTACATTGTTGCTTCTCACTCTCCATTCCCCGCTGTTAGCATCTTTGATGGGTCCAAAGATTTGTCGTAAGACTGTTTTCGAAAACCTGTAATAAGACCTTATCTCTTTTATTTCTGCTTCAAGTTTCAGAGCCATATAAAACGGCTGGTCTTATGAACGTTTTATATATTTTAATCTTGGTGTTACGAGACAGACACTTTGACTTTAGCAGATATTGAAGGGCATAGTATACTTTATTTCTAGATTGTATTCTAGATTGTGTTTCTTCTCTCAGCATGTTGGAGCAGTTGAAGTTTGCACCCAAGTACTTATATGTTTCCGTTCGTTTGATTTTCATAATATCGACTTGGATGTAGCCGGAGTTTATATTTTTTCCATGTCTAGTTAGTATTTGTAGAGAACAGTAAACATTTAAAACATTTATGTTTTGCATCCTTCAGTCAGTCTGTGGCAACTAATAACTAGGAATAAAAGAATCCTAAGTATTATAAAAAGTAACTAAACTTGGAAATTGTCACTGACAGCTTAGTTCATGCAAGAAAGCTGCATTAGCTTTAAAAAAAAAACCAATCATTCCATGATGTCAGCATTAAGTCCATGTATGCAGAAGCGGGTGTAAGGTAACTACTATTCGTATTCGGCCCGACTGCAACTATTTGGCCGAATACCATATAGTCAATAGGTGCACTATTCAGCCCCGAAGCAAATATGAAGCGAATATTCGGTACAGCCCTAGTTATTACCCATGTGCCATGATGTTGATCTGTTGTTCAAACCTCAACGACTGTGTTCAGCGTAGTTTATGCTATGAACTGTAGATTTGAAAAATGAGTGGCCTGTTGACACAGAACTGGTGGTGTCTTATGCAGAATTTCATGTGCAGCTGCCTATCTGTGCCTAACTTCTGCTTCCCTTACTTAGTGTCTCTGTTTCTGTTGGCACTTCCGACAGCTGTCTGATGCCTTCAGTTTTTTTGTGTAGGCTCTTGGCTTTACCGAGACTGTTTAATTTTTGTCACAGGGGACAGCGTGGAAATGGTTGTGGTTTTCGCTGATACAAGAGAGGAGCAGCTGTGGGGGTGACCCATTTGTCGTAAATTTGTGATAAACTAGTTAGATAATAATGGTCATTGACATCTTTAAACAACCTTGCTCTTCTCCCCCCCATTTATTATAGTTTTTTTATGTCTGGTCATGTAAATTAACTTGCTTTTTTTAAATTGTGTGTTTTCTAGTATGGAATACATCAAGAAAGAAGAGAAGGAAGCTAAGGCAGCCGCAAAAGCAGTTCAAGAAAAATCAGATGTCTGAGGCTTCTGACGGACAGAAAGCAACAAAAACTGTCAACATACTCTGCAATTAGAACGACCTAGGAATTCTTGTTCCTGTTTGAGGGATAGTTGATTTGAACAATGAGGGATCATTGAAATAGTGTTTTATTTTGTGTATATACAATGTACTATATTCGAGAGTGAATTATAGCATACCCCTAGTAGTTGCTAAACTTTGTTGTTTTTTAATTTGTGGTTGTGTGTGTGTGTCTATGTGTGTGAGTGAGTGAGTGAGTTCACCTTTTTTGCTAAATTTGTCAAGGACACATTTTATCCCACGTCAGGGATATGATGTTAGACTTTTTTCATAGACAAGTTGGAACTTTGGTGAATGATTTAGTCAATATCATGCTGGCCGGCTTTACTTTCCAGGACATTACCTTGTACCCATTTTGGGCTCGGTCGACCTGGGAACCAAGAATAGTTTTGAAAGTTTGGCTCAATGTGGATTCAAACCTAAGACATTCGGGTGGGTAGTTGAGCATCTAGCCACTGTGCTACTGCAGAAGAAATAAAAAAAAAAAACCAGTGAAGTACTTTAGCCACTTCTTCTAAAAGACAAAGAAGTAGAGAATTATTTTCCGCACTTGAGGCCTTATGGAGCTGCAAGTAGACAACACGTTTGAATTATTTAAACAGAACAGGCATTAACAGTCATTTTACGCTTGTGGAGCTTTTGAGTAGGAGATCGAAGCACCTATGGATCTGTCAGGAGTGCTGTGGTGACAATCTTCACTAATCACTTAGACCTTTCGGGTAAATGATGCTAGCTTAATACTGTTAAACACCAACTGGCACCTGATGGGGATGTAGTCAGGATCATGTGAGAAAGAGGTAGATAGTGGTACAAGTGACAAGATAACACCAGAAGATAGATGAAGATTTTAAAGTATACAGCCAGAACAAGAGACGATATAGACAATTTTCTTCTGCTGTTTATTCTCAAATGGAGCATAGGCACTCAGCCAACCCATGCCAAGTTGTCTTATCTTTTGCTATTGCATGCCTCTCGCCCCATGTCTTCTCTGTCTTAACTTCAATTTCTAATTTCCTTTTCCGTGTGGATTTTTGGTCTGTCTCGATTTCTTTGCTCCTGTGGGTTCCACTGCAAAGATATTTAAGTGGTTTGAGACGAATTCCGTCTGTATTCCATAGTTGTGGATTTAAGCTGTATGATGGACATGGCTAATGAAAACACTGTTGGGAGCGGGAAGGAGTCTAGTTGGTCATATGTCTTAGTACACTTGTTTCTGCAGCGAGGCACTGTCGTCATTTGGAGGCGACAGGTTCGACATAATAACCATGGTTTTTGATTGTTATGTTGTCTAGTGCAGTGTTCTTCAACACATGGACCGCTGCCCAATGGTGGGCCATGAAAATGTCCCTGCAGGTCGCCAGAATATATCCTGCTTAATCATGTAATGAGGTAACCTAGGTGGATTTTCGCTTCCAGCCTATAGGATTACCACCTTAGTGACTTCCTGTTCGTGTGAAAAGACTCGGGCATGTCAATAAATAAAACCAAATGGAGAAATCGAATGGTTGTTATTGTAGCACATCATGTATCAGAAACAATGCTCAAGCCTCATGTAAGATCTTTTAACCATTAAGCAGCAACAGATGTCACGTTAGCTTAAAAAAAAAATTGTAAATTTGTGACAACAGATTTAATAAATTGCTTTCTAAATGTTTTTTTTTTGGTTCGTTTGTGTGTGTGTGTGTTTGTTGAGCTGTCAGGTGGGCCGCCAAACATTTTCCACTGTTTATGGGCCCTGGGTGTGTAAAAAGGTTGAGAATACCTGTCTAGGGTGTCCTTCTATCAGTGCCAATCATTCTGATCAGTCTTCCCTTTGTGGGTTCCAGGTCCCCATTGTGGGGGAAAACAAGAATAGACCCACTGCCTGCCCAAAAGCATGTTGTAAGAGTCGACTAATTGGGAGCTTCCTTTGAAGTCAGAGTATATTTGCCTGAGGCAAGGAACCAACAGTTTGCATGCAAATGAGTCAGACCAGTGAAACGGATGTACACGCAATACTCAGGTTTTGGAACAGGACTAGAGTCAAGAAGTGGACAAAACTGGTGAACACGAAGAATACATTGTCTGATTATTATATATAGTACCCTTATTGCAGACCCCACTGATTTCTCAAATTAGAGGTGTCAATGAGACCTTATAGATAAGATGCTCACAGATGTGGTAGATAGCAAGTCAGAAAAGGATTCTCTCACAAACTGCACTGTGTTCAATGCAAGCCCTTTTCAAGGTAACAAGCAAAAAACTTGTCACTACTAAACTCATTGAACCGCCTCTCTGCCATATAACTCGGAAGCGATTAATTGCTTGTGCAAATACTGATCTAATGTAATGGCTGCTTACATTGACGACGCAGTGCTTTTCTAATGTTGGACACAGAATCCAATTGCTACCACTGGAACTATGCACTGGCTGCTGAAGATGCGGACAAAATGCTTGTGGGTATGTCCTGAGTACTGTGATGTCGGCTTTTTAAAAATTAACTCAGCGTTTTCATAGATTGTAGAACTTTTCTTCTTCTTGAATTCATTCTTAAAATTGTAGTTTGTGTCACGGTTTAAATAAAAGCTTATATGTGCACCTTTCAGCCCAACATATCTGGTTTCCATAGAAACCTACAGCCACCTTCCACAACAAGCCTGTTTGAGAGAAGGGACCAGTAGGTCTATTCCCCCCCCCCCCCCTTTTCTCAATGGAGCCCCAGAACCCACAAGGGGATTGCAGAACTGATCTCACATTTCTTAACAACAGTAACCTTCCAAATTCAAGATGAAAGTTTAAAGAGACACATACAAACATTAACACTGAAAACAATATAAAATCGAATGTAAAAATGTAGAATGAAGCCAGATTTATTACTCTTTTATATATATTTGTATATTATATATAACATTTATGGTTTCAACAACTGTCCTATGAATTAGCATTATTTGTCAACAATCAGTTTAACCACACAACTTTACAGGTAATGAAAAATGTACAACACAATTTTTACATATCTTCAAATATTCTATAGAAAATAAATTTTTACAAGTCATGATATTAAAGTTCTCCGTGTCACTATGCAGTAAACAATACATCCAAAAATAACCCACTCATGTCGGCCATGCTCAACAATCGCTTATTCAATATTCAATTATGGTGGTTTGCTAAACAAAACACAATGATGTAGATGTAGGATCACAAACAGGCACAACTTCTTCCTTGCGTTCACTGGCTCTAAATTCTAGCTAAAGTTTCTGGTTGTCTGTCTATTTCTGGACTTGAGTTTGTTCCAGAACATTTTTGTTGTTGAGTTTTTGTATGTGAACATCCATCTAACAGACCTGGCTACTGTCTTCACCACTGTATTAATTTAACTAGCTGAATACTATGCAGTTATAATGCTCAGTGGTTGTTATTCTGTAGTGTACAGTCTTGAAGGGAGCCGCTGTGGTGTAGCGGCTAGAAGCTCACCTGCCAATCCGAAGGTCGTGAGTTAAGGTCCTGGGAAGTAAAGGTGGCCGGCATGATGCTGACCACATCTTCCACTGATTGGTCTATAAAATATACGTCTAGCCCTATATGCCTAATACACCTAAAGGCTTGGAAAAGGTCCTTTACTTTTTCTTTAGTTTCACTTATCTCAACAGACAGTGTTAATTAAAGTCACAATTGTCTGGCACTAAAAGGAATCAAATGGACCAGACCAGAGCTTCTTACAAATATAATAAAAATCAATCGGAGATGCATAGATAATCAAGTTAAAAGGGCCGGCCGAGAGAGAGAGATCATGCTACATGGGCATCACATTGGAGAGGTAAAACTTCATCCCTGGCCTTAACTGGTATTTCCATGGGATGTCATTCGCATGCCTCTGTTTAACACAATAGAACATTCTCAACGTAAACATGCCAATAAAGTAGGTAATCGAGAAATTAATAATGTACCCAATGATAGAAGACACACTAAACAATTAATAATAAGTGACAGTGATATACTCCTCATTAACCAATACTGCAGCATGGTGTACCATTTTGGCCACTCATTTATAATCTTTGCAGGGTACTGGTCGATTGAGCCAACAGTTACACAACATGCAGATCTGAACCCTTGTATTATGCCATTATAGGAAGCGCACTTGGCGGACCATGAATTCAACAATGAAAATACTTTTCTATATTTTCATCCATTGTGAAAGACATTTTCATTGTTTGTTTACCCTTTGTCTCTATAGTGAATCATTTCATGATGGTCTTGATGTAGTGTACAAATTTAAAATAATGGAGAACTTGTCATTTAGTGTTTAAGTATAACAAAATGTTGACCTCAAACTGCCATTTAGTGTACAACAAAACAGCAGACTTTATTTAATTATAATTAGCTCTCAAGTACAGCAAAAATGATGAATTTCATATTGTCATTCAGTGCTGAAGTAAAGTGACAACAAAATAATAAACTTGTCATTCAGTGTTCAAGTACAACAAACAAATGGACTCACCATTGTCATTTATTGTACAATCACAACACAATGGTGGACCTGACATTGTTAGTGTTGCAGCAGTGATCTTGATTTCACTAGGTGTTCAAATACTGGTCTTAACCTCATTTTCAGTACAGTACAGTGACGGCCATAAGTTTAAGACCACTGATAACTGATAACCTATTTCTATTATGCAGTATCACTCGGAACTACTATTTTACGGCACACTGCAAACTATGAAACCTATTGAATCATTCTTATATCATAAACTGAAAATACAGAACTGTTGCAGTTTTTGTTAGTGCCTTTTGGTTGTTTCAAAGGTATATTGTCTCTGGATATTATGTTCAATGTTGTGCAAGAAAATGTGTCACACACACACAAAAACATCAGCACTATCTTTTCACTAGTCAAAGAGCTGAAATAATATTACATGGAGAGAAGTACACATAACATTTCTGTTCTAAAGACGATGGTTGACAAATGCCATCATCGGGTATTATCTGGACAGAACTTATCAGGCTTAAAAAAAAAAAGAAGGCATCTCAAAAAAGAAAAAAAAAACTAGAGATTATAAGGTAATCAAATATATTGCTCTCCCTGTGTGGGACAGACTACTGCCCCCCTAGCAAACATGTTGTAAAAATCCCATCTGCCTAAGAGATCAAAAACCAACAGTCTGCATACAAATAAGCCAAATTTGTAAATTGGATGTGCACATAAAACACAAGTTCTCGAACAAAACCAAAGTCCAGAAGAGGCTAAACAACCAAAAATGTCCTCCAAGATTTTATAATCATGTCAGTGCAAAGAAGAAGAAATGTACTGCTTCACATTCTTCAACAGCTTCATGTAAGAAGACCCGATCTGCTTTGTTGCTTCAAGGTTTGGTGTTGAATCAGAGGACTGCCTCTTGCAGACTGGTGAATCAGGTTGCACTGAAATCACACAAGCTGGCCTGAATACCTAGATTAACATCCGCAATAAGATGTCTGTTGTTGGGGATTCCCTCTTCTCTTTTGATCTGAACAAACATCAACCACACTGTCACATATACACATGTTCAGCACTTTATCAATCTTGTCAGTACTGCACTGTTGCCTATTCACATAGTATGCATACATTTTGAACACCCCATATTATGTTTTTAAAAAAATTATATTCATCTGTGTTCAAAACCATAAGCTTGTATCTTCAACACCCTATTCAAAACCCTATGGTTATGTTTTCAAACCTGTATATATGTATGTGTGTGTATATATATTTGTGTGTGCGTGCATGTATGTTCAAAACTGTATACATGTGTTTAAAATCATATTCATACGCTTTGAAAACCATTTACATAAGTTTGGAAACCATAGACAAACATGGTCAAAACCACAACTTCATCATCCTACAGATCTGTGTTCACTCCCCACATACACATATGGTCAATATACTGACAGTACTTATATACAAACAGTACATACTGGTTGACTTATGTAAGTGTACGCACCTTCCTGCAAATGTTAATGTCGTCACAGATCAGTACATACATGAAATATTTAGAATACAATGTACATACGTGATTATCATTTCCCGTTGAAGCAAACATACAAACCTGATGATCATTAACTCATTATCTTACACAGTGAGATCGTTGTCTTGACACCAAACGCACAGATGAGTTATAAATAAAGCTCCACATTCTGGTGTAAAAATAAATAAAATAAGACATTTGCAGGTACCAGAATCTTTCTCAAGTTCTGCCCAACAGCAGCTGGCAACAGAAAAAAAACAACATTCTGCTGATAAATCTCAGATCCCAGTAACAATTATGAGAGTTTTGAAGCATTAAGTTGACAGATTATATGAAAACACAGATTTACTGATCTTGTCACGACTTTTGGGACTAAGAAGACTGTACACAGCATTTGTGACAAGTTTTGCATTTCATACAACTGTATTTCTGAATTCAGTTTATGCCATACGTAACATATAAGATCTTACAAAATGCTTCTCAGTCAGACTTACTAGCCTTTGAGCTAGAGGGGTACTAACAAGATGCAAAATATCGCTCTTGCAAGTGGAATTAAGTATGGGTAGGAAAAAAAAAAAGAGAAGAAAACAGGAGTCCTACACAGTATAAAATCTGGTTCATTCTGTCACTATAAAATTTAGAATTATATTATCCACACATTTAATTAGAGAAGCCACATTGGTGCAGTGGGTAGATGCTCACCTGCTAGCCTGAAGGTATTGGTTTTCTATTATATATAGACCTTGGCTCTCAAGGTGATCCCAGCTTAGATTAGATACTAGATTAGGTACTCTTATTGTTCACCGATAGAACAAGCAGCCACACATTCAGTAGTCATATCAAGACTCCATAAACATGCTTCAGAAAACTACTAAAAGTAGTCTCCACTGGTGGACAGCATTTGAAAGTCACACTTCACTACTCTCACCTGGATCTACATACCTGGGCATGTCAGAGTAAAAGTTAATGAACAAGCGAACCAACTTGCAAGTAAGGCACTAATGCCTGACAAAAACAGCATGGTCATCAATGCAGCATGGACTATAATGGCTGATAATTATGTTAACCCAGCTATATGACCTGGGAGTTGGGCATAACAAAGCATGTCTATGTCCTATTTGAGGTAAAGATAGGAGACATTAGAACCAACTTTATATGGGAACTGTCAACAGAAATACCTTGATGGCTACTGCATCAGAAAAATGAGCATGCATGGGAATGCTTAATGCATAGTGACATTAATTGTGATAACATATAATGTGGAGACACAGAAGAGCAGCAGAAGAAATAAACGTCATATACATTATCCTCTAGTTCTTTGCGTTCACTGGCTGTGAGCTCTAATGGAAAGTTCTGGTTGTTCGTCCACACCTGGACTTTAATGTTGTTCCAGAACTTGAGTTTTGTGTACACGTGTATTTTAGGGATCTGGTTTATTTATATGCAGACTGTTGGATCCTTGCCTCTCAGGCAGATGCACTCAGACTTCGAAGAAAAACCTTCATTAGTCTACTCCTACCACATGCTTGTTAGGAAGGCAGTGGGTCTATTCTGTTTTACCCAAAATGGGCCCCGGAACCCACACGGGGATTATATACTGTAAAAAATCGGGCCAGTTTAACCGAAAACTGAATTAGCTACACATTTTAATGATGCCCCTTTTATTGGCACAAGTCAATGAACACATCTGCTAGCATACACATATCAAGTGACACCATCTTTCACTGATTCTTGCAATTATGTTCATACCTTCATGTGGCTGAATACTCCAGATTTCATACTAAATTTTACTGAAACACTGACTGGGCTTTCAGAATCAACTTTGTCACATACCAGTGTCACAAAAAGTGCGCATAGCTTGTTGAATGATTCTAATAAACATCACAACTTTCGTACAAAAATACTAGAACAGCAGGCACATATATATGGCACGTCAACAACTGGTATATGAAAATATTACAAGTCTAAAATCATATACTCAATGCACCACTGGTGTACAAATGGTCCTTTTAGTTTATTTACTTGTATTTTCCTGGGCACTGCCGTGTGCTATTATGCAGACAAGGGTGAATTTACCTACTTCATTCTACAATGCTTAAACCATACACTTTACATTTATGGAATGCTATGAAGGACTCAGGAATACCAAAGAAGATAATTATGTGTGGAAGACACTTGAAATATAGTAATATATAAAGGCAGAAAGTCAGACCCTTTTCAAATAACATCTGGTGTAAAGCCCAGTCACCACTTCTTTTCAACTTGGCCCAGGAGAAAATTATAAGGAAATGGAAACAAGAGTGTACTATAGGAGAATCTACAAGAATACTTGGTTATGCAAATGACATTGATATCTTTGGAGAAAATGAACTAGAGACTGTTAAAACACTGACTCTCTTAAAAGAATTGGTTGGGACACATTGAGAGAATGTCAGATGATAGAGAAGTAAAAACTGTATACACAAGGAAGAAGAATAGTCGTAGACCACAAGGCAGATCAAGAAGAGCATGTAGAGATAATGTCCAGACAGACCTGCACACACTTGGTGTCACCAAATGGAAAGAGAAGGCCAACCAGAGAAATGAATGGAGGTGGGTGATATTATGCAGCAATGAACCTCAATGGCTAGGAATGCTGAAGAAGATTCCAAAATACTTCCCTTAAACATACATACACTATTAGCTGATGCATAGCAGATGGGAACTAACTTGCCTTAGCAATGACCCAAGCACCTCAGTAATGCCTTTATCCTACTACATAGGAATTGAACCCTTAGTAGTCCCAGCCACACAACTGTGCAAGTTTATGGTGGGTTTTTTCTCTGAAACCTCATAACTGTGCTAGTTTATAGTTGTTTAACTCACAACTGAGCTAGTTTACAATTTGTTTACCATATAACTGATAATTTTATAGTGTTTACCACAGGCAGGTGTGCTAGTTTATATTTGTTATCTCACAAGTGTGCTAGTTAATAGCTTTTGCCTCACAATGGCGCTGGTTCATAGCTTTTACCTCACAACTGAACTAGTTTATAGTTACTGACTCAAGCGTGCTAGTGTACTTGTTATTTACCAAATTCGGGTGTTCTAATTTACTTGGGATGCGCACAGTGAACTAAAACCTAGCGGGGAAAACTGCTTAAATATGGTGGTGGTGTGGCTATGGTGACCACAGCAACCATCCCTAACACAGAAGTTAGCAAGTTTAAATTCCAATGTAATTATGCAGATTTTTACAAGCAACATCTCTATTTGATTAAAACTAGTTCACACTTCTGACGGCTGCCTTGTGATTTAAACACTTAATAAATAACAAACAGACTTCTGAAATCATTAAATTAGGTGTATTAATTAAAATATTAAATTACAACAGACTTGTGTATTAAATGTGCGTGTGTGTGTGTGTATGCTACTGGCTTTGCCGACATTAGGGATAGTGATGAGCATTCTATGTGGTTGTCAATGGCAGAGTAACGAAGCAGCTAGGGGGTGACCTGCTTGCCAGGAAGATGGAATTCTGATTTACTTCTTAGTAAGAATTCTCCTAAGACATGAAAGAATGTGATGTTTTCTAAGATATTATTTGAATAACTTTTTTCCCCCTGTGGATAACAATAATGAAAGGCAGCAAAAAGATGGAAAGAAATAACAGGAAGAAACACAACAAATAATTTCACTAGACAAAACAATTACAGAAAAAAAGGGGTTGGGGGGAGATTTGATTAAACGCCAAAACTCCATTGAATGTCACTTAAAATCATCTTCTTGATTATGATAAACATTTTCACAATAAACATTTAAAATCAACTTCTTGATTATGATAAACATCTTCACAAATGCCATTTAACATCCGTTACTCAGCTGCATTAAAATTCTAAAATATGATTTAAAATCGAGTTCTCAGAGACAGATAGAGAGAAAGATATATTCATTCCATATCAACTTCCAAATTAGGTTAAACACATAAACAAATATCTTTTAGCAGAAGCTTCTCTATTTATAAAATTTCATAAATATCATTTAGCAGTATCGACTCAGTTATGTTGAACACCTTCCCAAAATATCATCTTCCTGCTTATATTAATCATCTTCACAAATGTCACTCTGCAACAGCTACCTACAGGCATTAAACACTTGCAAGTATGCCCCCCACGCCCCCCCCCCCTTTTCATATTTCAGTTCAGGTAAAAACATCTCCAAGAACATCATTTCACATCAGCTTTCAAATGATGTTAAATTTGGCAACTGACATTTAGCATCAATTCCTTATCTTCAATAAACACCCTCTAGTATGTTATTTTTTTTCTCTGGCTTTGAGTTGAAGTAAAACAATACTTAATTATCAGCTCTTAGTTTTTGTTCAAACAATCCTGAAGACTCAATCAACCTCCTTTAACGAAAGCCACACACAATTAGTTTTAGAGTGCATACAGTAAACAACACAGTCATATGTACAGGAAATTCAGGATTAGGGACTCAAGAACTGTGCCGATGTGGACAGACACCATACAATACTGAACATGTGCTAAAGCCATGCCGTCCACAGGCCGCAGACTAGTGTTTCCCAACATTTGTTGTGTGTGCCATGCCCCACCTTAGCTTTTTAAAAATTCTTATGTCCCCCCCCCCCTCCCCATGTAACTTGAACTCTAGATGAGTCCATTTTTGAGTTGCCCCCCTCAACACTCAAACGGCACCCCCCCCCCCCCCCCTCCTCCTTTTTCCTTCCCAAACTACCCTGGAAAACACTGCAGCAGAGAGACCCCAGGTTTGCCCGTTTGGCCTTCCACTGGACATCAAAATGGTATGGCACAGGAGAAGACAAGCGCTGCACTACAGACTCCAAAGAGGCCTATGGCTTTCTCGTCTGAAAACCACTGGCAGGGAGAGAATGACAAGAAAATAAAAATGTGTTCAACAATGACGTAAATGTCAGGTAAGAACAAATTTCATTCTTTATAGGGGCACCTTATTAGTCTGGTTACTTCCTTTAGTAAGTTAGCTATCAAAGGACCCTTTTTGTGTCTGTGATGCGTAGTGTAAATGATGCCAGATTATTATATTTCAAAACCAATGGACACTCAATGAGTGATATGGTCAACATCTGGCTGTCTGTCTTTACTTTCCAAGAAATTTCCTAGTACTATTTTAGACTAAGTCAACCTGGCTACCAAAGTCAGTTATAAAAAGCCATCCCTTTGGTGTTAAAACTAAATGCTTACAGAAAAAACAAACACCCAAAAAAAAACTACAACAAAAAAAGGAAACAAATGCACAACCTGCTACAGGGAATTCTGCTGCAAAATGGACAATAGAAAATATGAAGAGAAACATAAGTGTTCAAAACAAATGTAAAACCAGATATAAATTATAAATAAAAAACCAAACATTCAACACACAAACAAAACACAATACCTATTAAATCAAGTTTTTGAGGAGCCACTATCTGTATTTACTTCTGCACTCCTGATATCTATAAACACAGTTAAACATAGTAGGAGGTTGTTGCTTCAGAATGCAAAGGCCTCACATAATGAACATACACACAAACATATGTCATATACACAATGGTTACAGTTGAGAAACTCATCATCATCTTCTTCTTCTTCTTTTTTCTGTGTTTGCCATTAAAAAGGCAGTTGGTACACTCTGATGTGGTCCACTGTGGGGTGGTCGACCGTGAGGTGGTTCACTGGGAGGTGGTCCACTCTCCCCCCCCCCCCCCCCCCCCCACCAACAGGCATGCTGTTAAAGGCAGCTAATTAGAAATCTGCAGAAATCAGATGTACTGCACCAGAAGTTGCAGATATCTTAGCCTAACAGTAAACCACAATACAGGGTGCCAACCACCCTTTTAACGGCCAACTCAAGAGAAATAAACCCCTTTGCAAGGATCTGCCATAAAAATACAATCATTGTGTAAAATAACATGAATCTGGTTAAGGGAGCTGGTTGTATATCAATAGTTTACCTATTTTAGAAACACAAAACATATATGGGGACCATCAGGGTATGAGGTAAATTACAAAAATAAATGCATTAGCACTAGTAGGCACTTGTACAAATTTAGCACAGAATTGCTGCTGAAAACAAAAAAATTTTAACATAGATATTGAGGAAGGAATTAATCTCATGACAAAATAGTGTTAGCTGAAAATGCAAAAGATCTACAACAAATTTTGAACACAACAGCGATGCAAAGCGCAAAAGAAAGTGTATTATTCTGGACAAAGCCATTGATGATCCACCTACTTCAGCAAGTCTCATGATGGTGCTCCGTGCAGAGTGGCAAGCATCACTTCAGAGGTTTCGGGTAGTTAGCGTCCTCTGGATATTTTCTCTAGGTCATGTCGGCGTGTTGGGAAATGAGCAGGCAAATAAACTGGCCGGTTCTGCACCACATAATGGTGAACTGATGTACGACAAGCTAGATGTTGTGAGAGCCCTTTGGGAGCAAGTGAACAGTGAGGAGGCACTACAGATCATTATGGTCTGAGAAGAATGGCCCCGTGGGGAGTTACCAGGAGATTTGGCTGACGCTCAACACTCACTGCAAAGGCGAGACAGATACAATCAGACAGTTACTGGTACCACTGGAACTGGAACTCTTCGCTTGCTGCTGGAGATGAAGTGCTTATGGGAGTGCCCCGAGTGCTATGATATTGATTCTTAATTCAACATTCAAGTCTCACAAGGTGTTGTTGCAGATTTTCCCAATAATTACTTCAAAAAGGTCACCACATGGAGCAACAAATTAAATCATCTTCTTCTTCTTTGTTCACCAGCTGTAAGGTTCAGCGAAAGTCCTGGTTGTTTGTCTATTTTGACTTTTACTTCGTGCCAGGGTCTGAGTTTTGAGTGTACATCTGATTTGTGTGCTAACTAAACAGTTGTACTAGGTTTTACTAGACAATTTTATGTTCAGTAGTCTGCCATCGGTTACTAAACAGTTGCACTAAATACCATTGTCTAAATCTGGTCTGCTGCCACTCTGCCTGCAGCTGGAATCGAACCGGGTACTTTGTAATTACAAAGCATGTTTGCAATGCCTAAGCTACAGACACCAATGTCAGAGCCGTCATTAAGATTTAAGATTAGTTTTAACAATTGTTTCCTTAAGGTCACTGATCAATAGCCATGGACCAACAAGCGTATAACTGACAATTCTCCTCCAAGAAAAGTGTCTGTAACTAGCGCACCCAGTCATACCACATCTGTGTCTTTTTAAACTTTACATGCTAAATACTATGGACAGAGAATCAGACATACAGCGACCGATATTCAATGACATCAAAAGCAATCTTTCCTGTATAGGTTCTGAGGCCCTGTTATAGGGAAAACAAGAACGCAACACTCAGGTTCTGAAACAGGACCGCAGTCCAGAAGTGGATGAAAAACCATAACTTTCTGCCAGTTTACAGCTGGTGAACACCAAGAAGAAGAAGAAAAGCAATCTCAAACTAAGGAATCTGAAGTGGCTGAGCAGTTACCCACATCAGAAAAAGAAAAGATCACATTCTCAAGCCACATTATGAGAAGCAGAACACCTAGTCAGAACTAAGAAAGTTAGTGTTGAAGAAAGATAGGGGAAAAACAAGAGAGAAGATGCCAGTTTGAGAGAAACAGGAGACTAAAAAATCAGTAGTATACACATTCTGGGAACATGCATGGAAATATACTAAACAAATACATGCAAACACCAAACACTGTTCAGTAAGACTGATCTCAAAGCTACTTTGGCCTCTCTCGAGAACATTCATCTTAGGGTTTCTCTTGAATGTCCTTGCATCCTCAGTCCATCTGTTTCTCATTTCAGTGCCTGCTTAGTAGTTCCCTGTCTGTTTCTTCTCAAGATGCGTCCATACATTTCCATCTTCTTTTTTTTTATAACTGCCGATACAAGTGCTTAAAACTGAACTCTTTTTAAATTTTCTAAAAAGTTATTAGGATGGCAGTCAACTCTTAACAGTTGTGTACTGCTACATGTTATTGAACACCTACATGCTGCAACTGACTCTTTATATTTGGTTTGCCTTCATATTTTTTTTGGCTCACGCGCTGTAAGCTATGCCCAGCAGAAAGTCCTGGCTGACTGTTCATTTGGACCTTGGCTTTGTGCCAGGGCTTGGATTTTCAGTGTACATCAGCTTTACTGGCATAATTGCGTGCAGATGGTTGTTCCTTGCCACTCAGGCTGATGCACTCCGACTATGAAGGAAGCTCCCAATTAGTCGACTCCCACGACATGCTTCTTGGGGAGGCAGTGGGTCTATTCTTGTTCTCTATATAACAGGGCTCCAGAACCCACACGGGGATAAGCTGCCTCTATCTGAGAAGTCTAGTAAAGAAGCAAGTAGTTTGAGGACAATAACAACTAAGGAAGTAGAGCGTGACAGATACACCTTTAAACATCACACTCACAGGGTCAGAGCTTTGATGAAACAATTTCTTCTTCATCCACCTTTAGAGACCAATGTGATGAATATATTTCCAGAAAACAGCACTCAACACGAAGCTGCTTATATCTCTGTATTTTGTCCTCAAATAGAGTGGGAGGGTGGAAGCGGAATAACTTTCGCTGTTATACGAACTAGCATAATGTAAATCTACTTTAGGATACCATCTTGTTTATGACAAGCAGAAGCTTGTCATTTAGTGAGATATTATAGAAATGTTTAACACCAATTAATATTCTCCAACTCTTGATTTCATTTAAAACTTTCTTGAAGATTAACAAATAATTTTAACAAATAACATTAAACCTAACAATATTTTTAAAAAGACAGTGCAGAATATTTATAGAACATCTTCTTAGAGTTAACCGACTGTAAACTTCAGCAAAAGTCCTGGTTGTTTGTCCACTTCCTGACCTTCGGTCTTGTTTCAGGACTTGAGTGTTGCATGCATATCCATTTTGCTGATCTACTCCTACAATAATCAGCATAATTACCAAGCAATCATTTAGGAAGGTAATAACACTTGGAATTCTAACCCATAGCAAACCTAGTTCAAAAAACAGGGGAAAACCATTTTTATACACAAGAAAAACTGGTGTAATGCATTATCAGAATAGAGAGACTAAAAATATACTTTGAAGAATGTTACAATTAATGACCCATATGCGAGGCTAAAGATATAATGTGGAGAATTATAATCTAGCAAAAATAAGCAACACAAATTATACATAATCCAGGATAATCATATAACACTCCAGAATAACATGTCAAAAACTGTACAAACAAGATAAAGTTCAATCAGTAAAACTTCCATGAACAATCAACCATCAATGCACAGATGAAAATACGGGAAACAATGGCCCAAAAAAAACTTGTGAAAGACAAACGATGTTTTGAGCAAATGCCAAACTGTGATTCCTTCCTTCGCATTCACCAGCTGTAAACTATAACAGAAAATTCTGGTTGTTCGTCCACTTATGGACTACAGTCCTGTTCCAAAACATGAGTGTTGCGTGTGCATCCGTTTGACATATCTTACTAATTTGTATGCAGACTGCTGGTTCCTTGCCTCTCAGGCAGATGCACCCTGAGTTCAAAGGAACAAACTGTAATTGTAGTCCGACAGAAAGTAGTTACTGCTAGTAAACTGTAAAGTGATAGGCCTTCGCATAAACTAGGCCAGGACATTCAAAGTGGGGTGGCCAGTTACATTTCTTATTGCCTTTCTTTCCCATTTAATTCTCGGATAATTGTTGTCTAGTGTCAACTTGTTTTTTTTTATACTGTGCCATTCCAGAGCTGTTTTCTTCAGGAAACAAAAATCTGGTTTACCCACTTTGCCACTCCCCAGCTTTTGAGATTGTAAACAGTGGTTACTTCCCTCTAGCACCCACTACATAAACATATGGGACTGAACCCATTCATGGATTCAGTCCACCAATAAAAATGTAAAAACATTCTAAAAAGGTAAAGGGCCCTGTATTCGTCACTGGTGTCATGGAGATATGGCGCTAGACAAATATTTGTGTAGACTAACCGGGCACTCAATGTGTTATCTGCTCAACATCATACCACCTGCCTTTACTTCCCAAGACATTTCCTAGGACCCATTTTAGACTGGAGTGACTTGGGAGCTAGGGTCATTAGAAAATTCTGACTCAATGTGGATTCCATTTTCAACCTTTGGAATGACAGGCAAAGATCTAGTCACACTGGATGACCACTTTGACACAGGAATCTACAGACATTTATAAAAGATCACTTTATGGTAGTGGCTGGCCAAATGGTTGTACTGGGTTCTCTAGCAGGAGACTCAGGTTCGAACCTGCAGTAGGGCTATGGTTTTTGTGTGTGTCAGGGACCAAAAATAACATTTCAGGATGCAGTCTCTGGTGACAGCACTAGCCATGTGGCCAAGAATTCTCAAGTTCAAAGACCGGCCTGCTTACACCACAGGCAGTAATGATAGTTCTAACACTTATGTTTAGCATGATGTTCTCTTAAAAAAAATGAAACGGCAGGCATTCACAACTATCTCACTCACCAAAAGTTGCCTCAGCAATGGTTAGCCATACTAAAAATGTCTGGTTCGATGCTGACTGTTGTAGATAGTGACATAAACAATGTTTTTATTTCAGAGATTAGAAAAACTACCGGACCAAACCCACTGTTAAATTCATTGAGAAACAAAGACTGGTGAGAATGAATCCATCAATGCCGACAGAGAGAGCAAAGAAAAGAAAGAATAAGTGTCTGGATGCCAATGACAATCATTCTGAGCATCTCATGTAACAGAAGTCAGAGACTGCTTTCTCTCAATGGTATCCCACTCCAAGACATGGAGTCATACACCTGTTGGGGCAGTGGTGTGGATAAGGATGGGGGGAACTGGTGGAGATATTGAAATGCAAGTCAAGAAGGCAAGAGAAGCTTTCGTGGCACTAGGAAGTTTGTGGAGGTCAAGAAAACTTAAAACTAATACTAAACTTAAAACTTTGAATTCTAATGTCGGGTCAGTGCTGTTGTGTGGAGCAGAAATGTGGAGAGTAACTAAGGCAACTGCTAGTAAACTATAGGCATTACTTGGCTGGCGCCTGCATGGGGTGGAGAGAACTGGTATGGAGCTTTGGGGAAGAGCTAGATGGGTTCCGGCAGAAAGGGAGGTAAAGAGAGGACGCTGGCGGTGGCTAGGACACAAGCTGAGAAAAACTGAGAACAGTACAGCTAGAGTGTCTTTTCACTGGAGCCAATGGGGGCATGGAAACAGGGGAAGACCAGGGGACCAGGGGGATACATGGAGAGGGAAGATGGAGAGGTTAAAAAGATGAGGAGAGCTGCTTGCGACAGCAAATGACAGAACGACTTGGCATGATTTGGAAGGCCTATGCTCCAATTGGGGGTTAGAAAGGCAGAAGAAGAAAAAAAAAAGACAACTTGTATTCCTCCATTGCTGCCAGTATAAATTTAGTTTTACAATTTTTGTACACGTTTTTCTTTTGCTGAAGTATATATACATATTTTTATTCGTAACTGTATGAATAAAACGAAGTTAGTTTACTTAATCAATTTTCTGAGTCTTTATGGCTCTTTGCTGCTAGCAGAATGTTTAATGTCTCTTACAACTGGACATCACACAAATCTTAGTTTTTAAATCCCATTTCAAACTTGTTCACCTTTCTTTGTCAATGTCCTCATGATCTGGTAACTTGGATTTGTTCAGTTATATCCATGGTTTATCTCTTTGTGTGCAGACTCAACATGGCAACACTTCCACTTCCAAACCTATGTGCACATACAAGTACATAATCATACATGCATGTCCATTCAACAACGGTAATATGTTCACATATCCCTCACAAATCCACACCAGAACACACGCTCGCACCCATAAAACTACTTAACCAGGCCAAATTTTCATACCCTCCTTCTCTTACACACGATTACAAGTACACACAGAGAAATCCATTTAACATAGCCAGAACTCCAGATTACTCCCTCCCAACACAGATACACAGAGTTTAACATTCATTTTCTAATTTGCCAATTATTGAGGAACCAAAGAAAGTAAAGCAGTGTTACAGTAAGCAGAAGAGATTTCAATGGGAATTGATTTAGCAGAGAGATTAGTACATGTATCTGCTGGCCCTGTGGCTGCATGTTTGAATCCCATTTATGGTGGGGAATTTTACCTCGACCTGGCCCTCCAAAGTCAAAATAGGCTTTAAATGTACCTGGAAGTTTCCTGGGAAGTACAGTGATACCTCAGCTGTGACCCATTTAAAATAAATTAGCCAACAAAGATCTTCTGCTGTTCTGCGTCCTCAACTAACTTCTTCTTCTTAGCATTCTCAGCTGTAAACTCCTGCAGAAAGTCCTGGTTGTTCATCCCCTTCTGGGCTTTGGTCTTGTTCCAGAACTTGAGTTTTATAAACGCAACAATTTTACAGTTCTGACTTACCTATATGCAGACTGTTGGTACCTCACCTCTCAGGCAGATGCACTTCGACGGAAACACCTAATTAGTTGTCTTTTACAACATGCTTTTTAGAAGAGCGGTCATGTTATTGTGTTTTCCCATTAAAAAAATGAGGCCCCAGAACCTCCACTAACGAATTTGGATTCAGCTAAAACATATTTTTGTGCATGTGTGCGCTAACATAACACAGCCATGTTGTGAGATAAAACCTACAAGGAAATCATGTTTCGGCTAATGAAGATTTTCACTAGCGAATGTGATTCTGGAACCAATTTTCTTTGTTAGCCGAGGTATCAAACCGTACCACTGTAATGCAGCATACCACCCAGGCATGCCACACATGTCTTACGCAGGACTGTCAAATACCCAGGGCTAGTCCATTAACACAGTATGCTTCATGGTGCAAAAATGAATGAATTACATAAGCTATTACTCCTAATCAAACCATTATTATAACTTTTCCTTAGTTTTTACACCCAATCAGTCCTTTATACACCTTTTACTTAGTTTATACTCCTAATTAAATCCTTTACTTTTCCTTAGTTTTCACACACAATCAATCCTTTATACACCTTTTACTTAGTTTACACTCCTAATTAAATCCTTTTCTTTTCCTTAGTTTTCACACCCAATCAATCCTTTATACACCTTTTACTTAGTTTACACTCCTAATTAAATCCTTTTCTTTCCCTTAGTTTTCACACCCAATCAATCCTTTATACACCTTTTACTTAGTTTATACCCCTAATTAAATCCTTTTCTTTCCCTTAGTTTTCACACCCAATTAATCCTTTATACACCTTTTACTTAGTTTACACTCCTAATTAAATCCTTTTCTTTCCCTTAGTTTTCACACCCAATTAATCCTTTATACACCTTTTACTTAGTTTACACTCCTAATTAAATCCTTTTCTTTCCCTTAGTTTTCACACCCAATTAATCCTTTATACACCTTTTACTTAGTTTACACTCCTAATTAAATCCTTTTCTTTCTCTTAGTTTTCACACCCAATCAATCCTTTATACACCTTTTACTTAGTTTACACTCCTAATTAAATCCTTTTCTTTCTCTTAGTTTTCACACCCAATCAATCCTTTATACACCTTTTACTTAGTTTACACTCCTAACTAAATCCTTTACTTAGTTTTCACTCCGAATTAAAAAAAAATTCCTTGACCTTAACTTTAACTTATTTTTCATCAAATCAGTCCTTCAATTTACCTTTCACACTCCCAATTAAAAAGCAAATCACTTTCTTCCTCCGGCAATCTTACGCTCAAATCACAATGAATGTAAATAAAGTATATTCCTCATTTTCACAATCTGGGTAAGGTACATTATAAGTTCAGATGACAAATCTCTTTTTGAAAACAGATAAGGCACATTCAATAAGAAAGAATGGAAATCGAACGAAGCCTATGGGAAAAGCATAAGGAAGTACGGTAAGATATGATGATTTAAATGCAACCAGAATTTCTATTATACTAAAGAAATTATTAAAACATTTATGCTTTTTCTTTCTTTTTAGTGTTCACCAGCTGTAAAATACAGCGGAAAGTTCTGGCTTTTCATCCACTTCTGAACTTGAGTCTTATTCTAGAAATTGAGTTTTGCATGCAGATTCATTTTATAAATCTGGCTTATTTGTATGCAGACTGCTGGTTCCTCGCCTCTCTAGATGCACTACAGCTTCAAAGAAAACACCCCTAACTTTTACGACATGCTTGTTAGTGAGGCAGTAGGTCTAACTCCTTCACCACCTATAGGGCACAAAAACACATAAATTGAATTTATGCTTTAAAAAAACATTTTTTTAAAACTATTTTAATAATGATTTTTCAAATGCCATTTATAAGGATCCTAAACATCTTTATCACGGCTTGTGAAGCCATTCAATAACTGTCTGTAGCAATCTTCAATTTTATATAACAGTATTTTCAAACATACAAAGGCTCACATGGATATGCATCAGTATAAGTTGCTTTTAACAAATTTCACTGAATCAGTATCATTCTTGTCATCAGTTCTGTGCTGCTCTTTTTTTTAATCGCAGCTAAATTCTCTTCTGACACTAAACATCCATGAAAGGATGGGACCTACTCTTTCCCATCACAGTTAAACAAGCACTTTTGGGTTAAATCTAATCCATATGAGACTAAACTTTCATGGAATTACAGTACCTGCTCTTTCTCGTCGTGTTTAAACAAGCACTTTTGGGTTAAATCTAATCCATATGAGACTAAACTTTCATGGAATTACAGTACCTGCTCTTTCCCGTCGTATTTAAACAAGCACTTTTGGGTTAAATCTAATCCATACGAGACTAAACTTTCATGGAATTACAGTACCTGCTCTTTCCCATCATATTTAAACAAGCACTTTTGGGTTAAATCTAATCCATACGAGACTAAACTTTCATGGAATTACAGCACCTGCTCTTTCCCATCATATTTAAACAAGCACTTTTGGGTTAAATCTAATCCATATGAGACTAAACTTTCATGGAATTATAGTACCTGCTCTTTCCCGTCGTATTTAAACAAGCACTTTTTGGCTAATTCCAATCCATATGACACCAAACATTCACGAAATGATGGCACATGCTCTTTTCCATCATATATTAACAAGCACTTTGGGATTAACTCTAATCAATTTCACACTAAACATTCATACAATATGACATGTGCTTTCTAAAAAAAAAAATCTGACTTATATTACAATCCGTCTAACTCTAAGCATTCAAGAGGTGACAATAGTGGCTCTGTTTTCATTAGGCCTATTTTATGATCAAATAGCACTAAACAATAGAAAACGTTGATACCTGTTCTATTTCACAACACCTAAATAAGACTTTTGGATTAATTATAATCCCTTAAAATTTAAGAAATGTTGGCGCGTGCTCCGTTTCATCATACCTGAATAAGACTTGAAATAATTCTATTCCTTCTCAAATTAAACAATCATAATGTATGTATAATGTAAAATGATTTTTTTAAAGTTTTTTTTTTTTTAATTTATGGGTTTTGGGTCTTTTTCGTGGATAAAAAAAAATTCTTAAAGGACTGGTAATGTTGTAGACAGCTTCATTTTGCAAAATGAAACTCAATACTTGTTTCGACATCATTAGATTTCCCCAGTGAATCATAGACAGCTGATAGGTTAGTAAACAATTATTTGGAAGCTGCTGAGATGTGGTTTAGAGACAAATGATGAGAATACCCTCGATAGATGAAAAGAGTTTTGAGGATGTCTTGAAAGAAACTGACTCACGAAGAGAACTGATTGCCCACACCAAAAAGAGACAATCTACATTCTTTGGTCATGTGACGAGGAGGAGAAATCTGTAATACGTTGTGACAGTAGGAAAGTTGGAGGGGAAGAGAGGCAGAGGAAGAACCAGAGAAAAGGTGCTGGACAGTTTGACATCATGACATGAAGGATCATCTTGTCAGAGTTGACTAAAGTACACAAGACAGAATGTTGTGGATAGACATGACTAACAATGCTACACAGCATAGACTTAAAGAAGATTATTTCTAAAAGTATCAACGAAACAATCACGGAAATCTGATAATCCTTAATCAACTTTTAAACAAAAGAAATCATCAAATAGAACAGTCAGTGAACTTTCAGCATTCATAATCAGCCTAAACAGATGTCCATAATAAAAAATAAGAAAGCTTTACTGTTTCATGCAAGTGTTATTGTTCTTGTTCTGTGAGCCCCATTATCCAAAACAAATACACTTTACGCTGTCAACAAAATGTTCCCTGTTGCACATGAAATGTGACAGCACAGACCAGAACTAGGTCTCATGACCTGGTTGGTGGTCACCAACGGATCCACATCAGGGCACAATGGTAGTAACCCATGTAACTCATAAGTGCTAAGCTCTGCTTCTCACTCAAGTCTGAGTCCGAAGAATCTCAGTGCAGTGCACGAACTCCGCAGCACCGGCGAGGATCCTGACCTATATAAGGTATGAAAGATAAACACACACACCTATTCATCTCATACTCTAGATGTAATTCTTTAGTCTCAGAACATAGTATGGCAAATACTCCAGAGGAAAAATAACCACTAGCAAATCCACAGTTCACTATTTTCAAGATTCTAAATAAAATATATATTGGAATTAGCCAGATTTTTTAGCATGCTCTGGCTGAATGAAACAGGTTAGAGTGCAAATCATGGAATTGTTGGGCTTCATTGAAGTAAGGCAGAAGAGCCCTCATATGTTGCTTGGTATTTAAAGAGTTATGCAGCCTTCTGTTGCTGTGATATAAATAGTTTTCTATCGTTATCATTATTATTACTGCAATTAATGATGAAAGATTCCTAAACATTACTATCAATCTGTATTCCACAGTTCTGCACTGGCAAATGGTAACTTATCATGACATGAGTGCAAATGCTGATGATGATGATGCAACCAAGTGCTGAGATTATGAACTGGCCAATACTTGCAGGTTAGTAAATCACTGTTTATCTCCAACCCTTCTGCAGGTGGGAGAGCTTGAATGACACCATGAAGGTGGCAGCCCAGACAGGTGATGAAGACATCTGGAAGTCTCGGCCTTCTCCCCACACCTGCTAGTCACTGATAAAACTTTCAACTACAGCCCCCCCCCCCAAAAAAAAACATTCCTCCTTTAGGTGCCTGAAAAGAAATAAGTTTGCATAATTTAGTGCCTGATGTTCCGTCTGTGGGTTTACTTCGGTTATTTAGACAGCACATCAATTTATCATTTTATTCTGAAAATAAAAAAAAATAATTTTACGTATCTTCTTCTTCTTTGCGTTCACCAGCTGTAAACTCTGGCAAAAAGTTCTGGTTGTTCATCAACTTCTGGACTGCAGGCCTGTTCCAGATCCTGAGTGTTGCGTGTGCATCTGTTTTATAGATCTGACTCATTTGTATGCAGACTGCTGGTTCTTTGCCTCTCAGGCAGATGAACTCCAACTTTGAAGGAAGCTCCTAATTAGTCGACTCTTACGACATGCATTTGGGTAGGCAGTGTATCTATTCTTGTTTTCCCTATAACAGGGCCCCAGAACCCAAACGAGGATATAATATATATTTTTTTATTTCTTAGACAGATTCTGTTAATCCAGCAGTCAAAAAGTTGACAATTGATTATGTTACATTCCGTTTCGGCTAGATAATGACATAAGTATCAGTCGTATCACATTATTAAAACAGCAGCAGCTAATGGGATAAGAATCTTCTACACTAGATTTTTCAAAAAATACAGAAGTTGTGGAGTAAAGGATCTCTTATGTCATGAAGACAAGCACTGGTATCTTCTTCTTCATGTCCTCGGCTGTAAACTTCAGCAGAAAGTTTCGGTTGTTCTCCCATCTGGACTGGACTTTGGTTAGTCTTGTTCTAAAACTTGAGTTTTGCAAGCACATCCCTTTTATAGATCTGGCTTATTTGTATGCAGACTGTTAGTTCTTTATCTCTCAGGCAGAGGCATTTAGAACCTTGAAGGAAATACCCCAAAGCACCCTCTTTTAAGCCTTCAAACTTACTGGACATATAGGGCTAGACCTATATTTTATAGACCAATAGGCACTCAGTATCACGCCGGCCGCCTTTACTGCCCAGGATGTTACAGTAGCTCCTAAACACCTAATTAGTCACCTCATATATTGGGAGCAGTCCTGACCTATAGGTGTGAGTCATGGGCAAAGATAACAGCTCACAGAGGCCAGCTTCAGGATTTAGAAATGAGATATCTGAGAAAGGTGGTCCAAGTGACAAGAAAGGATAAATTCCCTAACTGACAGCATCTCTCTGGGAAACCTCTTCACCCCAAGGTACAAGAGCAGTGACTAAGTAAGTAAAAGTATATGTTGAGAGTTGTGAAGGCCTGAGGCTCCGAAATTTCCCATGGGGTGCAGAAGTTATTGAGTTGAGGATCTTTTAGGCCACAGACAAGCGTAGAAATGACAGCAGCAGTACTCACCTGTATGATGGTGGTGATGAGGAGATGCAGGTCTATGATGTAGATTGCCAACCAAACCGGGCGCCAGCCGCGGGGGCAATGACGACAGGGGCTGGTGAGACGAGGGGTTGAACGGGCTTAAGACTGAGGCTGGCTGCTGGGGCACCACTCGAGGCATTTCGCACATTTCGCATTTCTTCAATGCCGGATGGTTGGAGAAGGTGCAGGCTGAGCAATTCCACGACTCCCCTTCCTCTGAGTCTCCAGAGTTGATCACAGGTTGAGCAGGAGGGACTGGAGGCACTCGAGAGATATCACTAGAGGATAAAATCCCGCTGCTGGCAAGAACTGGGTCTGTGGAACGTTGCCTTGCTGGGAGCGGTGGTGGGGGCCTTGGGGGTGGGATAGGTCTTGGGGAAGCTAAGAAAGATAAAATCAATACATTACTGTAAGGTCATTCATTCATTGTGAATCCTTGAATGCAAGTTTATGAACATAAACTCCCTCTATTTCACATCTGTAGGGGGTAGCTGGTGAAAATACCCTCTCTCTCTCTTAAATAGGTATGTAGTTTATGAACATACCATCCTCTTTTTCAGATATGTATGTAGTTTAAAAATGTGTCATCCATCTATTTAAATGTGTATGCAGTTTTTGAACATGTCACTTATTTATTTGAGATTATTATGTAGTTATGAAAATGTAATCTCCTCAACTGAAGGTCGTAGGTTCAGGTGCTGATGGAGTCTGGTTTTTTTCTTTTGAAATGACCTTGGCTGCCAGGTCGACCCAACCTCAAATGGGTACCTGGTAAAATCCTAGGAAGTAAAGGTGGCCAATGTGATGCTTACCGCATCAGCCACCGAGTGCTGATTGGTCTATAAAATACAGGTCTAGCCCTATATGCCCAATACCCCCGAAAGTGTAGAAAAAGGTCCTTTACTTAATCACTCCATTTCAAAGTGGTACATAGTTACGAAATGTCGTTACTCTATTTTAAACTGGTATGTAGATTATAAATATACCATCTCTCTCTATTCGGACCGTGTATGCAGATTATAAAATATGCCACCCCCCTATTTCAGACTTAGTATGTAGATTATAAATATACCATCCCCCTATTGCAGACTGGCACATAGATTATAAATAAACCATCCCTCTATTTCAGACTGACATGTAAATTATATTTTCTTCCTTAAGGATTGTGAGATATCAGAAAAGAAAATTAGTAACCATAAAAATGACATGTGAGAAGGGCCCTAAGAGTGACCAGAAGAGATCAAATCAGGAATGAGGTCACATGAGAAAAAGTCAGCACAAAACCAAGCCCAAATGACATACTAAGACAGCAAATCAAAGAAAGAATGCCTCTGATACCATACTATACAAGGCATTCACCAAAAGAGAACAAGGACAGTGAGCCCAAGGAAGACCAAGGACAAGATGGAAATATAGTATCAGAGAAACTCTACAACAGCCTGATGTGTCTATGGCCTAGGCAGCCAGAAAAACAAAAAGCAGAACCTGATATCTTTCTCGACACCCGAAGTGGTAAAAGAAGAAGCGAAGAAGAAGAATGACTGTGAGATAGTCCACACATACATTCATGTGTTGCTATAAGAAAGATGTACAATCTCATTCTGTAATTATACTAACAGTGTTAACTAATAACAAGCATTAATGACAGAAACATTCAAAATAAATACTCCTGACGTACGTGATCTATCCTCTGGGGTTCTAGAATATATAGGATCCTGCTGTCCAGTCGGCATGTTGTCAAAGAAGTTCTGCTGATCACGAGGGTTTATTTTGTCAAAGGGTGCTACAAATATAAACAAAATAAGATACAAATTAACAATAACACATAGACAAATTTACAAGCATATATGTTAAATGTATGTTTTTTGCTATCAATTCTATGCCCTGGCCTTATCTTCTGTGTTCATCCCAGGACGTAACTGTGTTGTGCCCGTTTACAGCAAGACTGCGATATCTGCGTCTTTCGGCTGACAATATACGATTTCCTCAGGCATCTGTTGCCTGGGTTGGCCTTCTGATTAGTTTCAAGAGACATTATACAGTCTCAACATCTTTTCTGGTGCCCCTATCAGGCCGATCCTAAGCAGCTACCTAATGCTGGTTAACTCTGAAGATTTGTTCATTGTGAAGAGAAACCAGAGGAAAAACTCTGAAGACAAGGCAGAACATAAGCACCCCCCCCCCCCACCACTCCCGTGTGGGTTTCGGGGTCCCATTGTGGGGAAAACAAGAACAGACCCACTGCCTCCCCAAAAGCATGTAGTAAGAGTCGACTGATTAGGGAGCTTCCTTTGAAGTCGGAGTGCATCTGCCAGAGAGGCAAGGAATCAACAGTCTGTATTCAAGAGAATGAGATCTGTAAAACTGATGCACACGCACTCAGGTTCTGGAGCAGGACTGCAGTTCACTAATGGACGAGCAGCCAGAACTTTCCGCCAGAGTGTACAGCTGGTGAACGCAAAGAAGAAGAAGAAGATAAGCACCCCTCCCCCAATGAAGCTTTCATAAATGCAAAGCCAATACTTGGCGCTCTGGTACCGGACTCGGCTCGCTCAAAGTAATTTCCCATCCTGCTCACGACTGTTTAAGCTCACTTCCGTATGTTGAGCCTCTCACACATCCTGTGTCACTCCTTTATAAGCCAGGTGGAGGTAGACTTTGGCTTCGATTACTTCCACAAACCAAGTGCTTTGCTTCTTGGTTCATTGCTTTGCTCAGTAACAACAAAAACTTGTCATAGTTAACCAGCATACCCGAAGGAGAATCTTTAAGTTATAATTGTGACTAGGTTTCATGCGCCATATAAAATGACTTAGCACTGCTCACCACCAAGCAGCTCTGAAAAGAACTCTTGCAGTGCTGAGGCGATCAAAGAAGACAGACTTAAATACGGTCCGACCGGTGACAAAATCATTTACCGCCAAGCCAATGGGGGACCAATTGTTTCTCTTCTTCAGCATTTTAGACATTTATCATAGTGGACTTGTGTCCACTGATCGAACCCAGCACCCCGGCATTATGAAGCACATTCGCAACACCTAAGCCACAGCGGCATCATACAAACAGATGGACAGATAGGTACTATTTATTTTAGAATAAATCATCCCTTGTGTTTTAATATTTTTTTTAATCCCATCATCATCATCATGTAGCAGGTCCTTTGCAGAACGTCGCTCTCACCACAGTCTGCCTGAAAAAAAACTCGGTTTCTCGCCAACTCTCCCGCCTCATGTATTTTCATACTCAAGGAGTCACTTATATCCTGTGCACATCTTTGTGTCGGTCGGTCCCTGCCCCTCCTTCCTGGTACCATACGTTCTGCTATAATTTAATCCCATAGAAATACCTAAATATATTGGCGTTTGTTCCGGTTAAAATGGACGCTAGACAGCGGCGCTGTGTCGGAGCGGAGGCAAATTTTTTGCTTCTGCCGGACGGTGGCCGAAGTATTTTTGCTCCATTTGTAGACTGGATATAGTTTCGTCGCCCAGCTTCTAAGTTGAATGCATGGCGTGACCCTGTGAGCTGCGGATTGCATTTGGAATGTTTTTTCGACTGTGACCAACGTGGTGTGAATTGTAGATTCAGAAAATGGCGCGATGCGGATGCCGGTCGTCAATGTTGGCGGTGCCCGTGTATGATTACAATTGATCGCGTGGGAAACTGCTGATCTGTTGGCGACAAGTTCTGCTATCATCAATGATGAACTGCATTTCTAATGTTGGACTGTTTGTGTTAGCACTTCGGATGGCTACCATATGCTTTAATGCGAGTGTATGCTAGATATGCTGAGACAGCAGTCTGTCAATCTTTCCACAAGGGACTGTGATAAACATTCTGAGTGTTTTTCGCTGGCACAGGAGCGGAGCAAAGATGGGGCAACCCGTTTGCTATGAAGCTGAAACTAAGACTACCAGACTACCAGACTACCAGACCTAAATATTATGTGATGAATTTAGTTGTTGTTGTTTTTTTACTGTATCTAAACATAGTCAAAAGAAAAAGTTCTGTTATGATGACTGACATAATTGTGTATGAACATTCTCATGCACGCTCAATCACACACATGCAGTAGCCATCCTTGGGTACCTCTAGTGACTGTTTAAATAAAAGGTAAAGGGCCCTTATATTGGGTCTATAGGGCTAGACTTAAATTTTACAGACCAATCGGCACTTGGTGAGTGATGTGGTCAGCATCACGCCAGCCGCCTTAACTTCCCCCAGGGCTGTACCTGGTACCCGCTTGGAGCTGGGTTGACCTGGGAGCCAAGGTTATTTTTTTTAAACAACACCTTATGACCCGCAGCCTCTCTCTGGTGACTGTTCCCCTTTTAAATTTGTAATACTGCCTATAATCTTGACCTCAAAGGTGGCACAGATGTGCTTCACCAAGTTTCACTCCCAGGTCATCTAGTCAGATTAGCATCAGAGGCTGATTAGCATCAGAGGCTCATCATTATCAGCCAGTCTAGTGCACACAGTATAATATTTCCTGTTATTACTAAACACAAACACAGCCCCTCAAACAACTGTAAGAACTATGAATTTATTTAAACAGTGAAGGAAATATCTTACTTTGGCCACTCCGATACATGTCTATCTCATTCATGTACAGTTGTATATCTGTCTGAAGACGTCTGTTGTTCTGACACATTTTGGAAATGTCCTCAGCCTGCAGGGCAATAAGAAAGAGTGACGACTAAACACACTTACTTGGCCGGCATGGGCAGGTCATTATCCTACATCTTGGGACAGGACATAACAAACTTAACCAGCATATGCATAGGCTTCATCTAAGCAGTTCACCTTTATGCCCTTGTGGGCTGTGTGCAGACTACAGAACATGTCCTGCAAGAATGTCCCTTGTTCAGCTCATTAAGAGGGAAATACTGGCCCCGGCAGTCACCACTGCACGCAAAGATGTTTGGAACTAAAAAGGAACTCATAAAAACAGTCAAGTTTATCACAAGAACCTGTCAGTCAGTGTAAATCAGAAAGCAGGCACAAGAAGAAGAAGAAGAATGATTACATAAATCTTTGGTGGAGGCAGTTTCTTCATCAACATAATTCTATGTTGCTACATTGTAACAAAAAACTTCAAGTGGTACAGTATAAAAGATAGCACAGTAGCTTAGAGGTATCATCTTCTTTTTGGCATTCACTATGGAAATTTCTGGTTGTTCATCCACTTTTAGACTTTGGTCCTGTTCCAGAGTTTGCATTTTGCATGCTTATTCGTTTCACCAATCTGGCTTATTTGAATGCAGACTGTTTATTAGCCAATCTTTCTTGTCGTTCAGACCTTTTAGAATGTCAGCATTTTTCTTCTTTATTCATGGTATTCTGAGACTCCTGCTAAAGCACTTCAGCTCAAAGCCCCCTATTTTCTTCATTTTCTACTTTAAAAAAAGAAAAAAAGTTATGTTCACTTTTTTATACCAACACATAGATGAGAAACAAAACATAAAATAATACACACAGTAAGATCAACAGGAGAACTCACCGATGGAAAACTCCTGTTGTCGTTACTTGCTTCTATCTTGTTCTTCTCCATCATGCTGACTTCTGAACGTAATTTGTCTAGAACAACTTTATAATGGTTCATTTCTTCTAGAAGTTTCTGTACTTGGCTTCTCTGATGCTGCACCAAAGCTACAGACAAAGTTAAAATATATGCAAAAATGACTGTAAAAAGCATTATATTTAACACGTATGCATATGGTTTAATTTACATAAAACAGCATCACTGCACTATGAACAAAGTGTGCAGCCTCCGTCCGTAAATAGTTTAGGGCAGTAATAAAATGTACACATAATTAATTGTTCTTCTTTTCTCTACTCCTGGAATGTCTCACAGCATCAGGGGAGAAAGAGATCTCTAGAAGGAGCCCTTCTGTTCGCTTCATATATAGCACTTTTTGGTGTGTGTGATATTTCTGTGGCCTATCTTCTGCGTGGTCGACCAGTAATTACTCAATTTATATATTTACCTGAGAACACATTTAGCATAGTGAATAATGCAACGCCTCAATAGTGCAGTGTTCTTTCAATCTCATGATCTCATTTCTGATCACCCCTGCAGCCCTTCTCCGGCATCTTATTTCCAGTTATTATTGTTCATTTCTGAATTGTTGTGACCATGTCTAGCAAAAGCAACAGAAAGTGGGGATAAATATGCTTTTTATGAGTTCTTTCTGTGTGTTTGCCAGGGCTGTCTTCAAGTGTAAAAATAGTTGGTTTCCTTTACTGCAGTCAGGAGTGACTGACAGATAGTATTGCATTGGTTTCAGACTCCTTCTTCTTCTTGCTCACCTGCCGTAAAATCCAGGAAATAGTCCTGGCTGTTCCTCCACTTCTGAACTTTGATCTTCTTCCAGAATTTGAGTTTTGCATGCACACATCCATTTTATAGACCCGGCTTATTTGTCTACAGAAGTCGTTCAACGCCTCTACATCCCACATCAGACGACATGAAAAATTACTGGCAGTCAATGCCTGATTTGGTTAAAGTTCATCGACAAATGCTTTGATGTTTCCCAGAGAGACCAGTCACCTCCTATATCAACATACTAATGTGACAACAATTTGCTGGAATACAAGAAAGGCAAAGTTTTTGTTAAGGTGACAAATCACCTCCTGCATCAACATACTACTGTAAAGCTGCCTTGCTAGATTTTAATAAAGAAGCAAGTGTTCTGTCTCTGACATCCGACAGACCAGATTCCCACCTTGGAATGGATCCCAACATTGCTACACTGTGTTTAGTGCTGCTTATGAATACATTATTTAGTGATTATGTGTATTTGTGTGGTTTTGTTTGATTTATGTAATGTGCTGATGAAGGTGCTGTGGCTGCAACATTCACTTTTCGTTTATATTTGTTAAATTGTGAAGCTCACTTACCTACTTTTTGTTCGGTTTTATATCTTTTCATGATACACTGTGTTACACTTTATAGGTAGACAATAAATTAGATTGTTTTATAACAAGACTGGCAGCAGATAGGGCACAAAGAGCAATGTTATACAGATGCAACGATAACAGAGGTCAACCACACAGAAGATGCACCACAGACAATATCAGAGACGCTGAAAAGTACTTTCTACGAAACCTATAGAAAGGCCCATTCCAGAGATCTCTTCCTGCTCTGACGCCGTGAGGCCTTCCAGGAGTAGAGAAAAGAAAAAGAAAAAGAACACTGTGTTTGGACATTGTTTCACCAGGCAGACTGCATATTCATCTCTTGATGGTCTAGCCAGTCCTTTCATCTAGATCTAGGGGAGCATAGAGGCCTGATTGGGGCAATCTTGGCGTGGAATGTTTCTGGGCAGGTCAGAGGAAACTTAAGCTGCATCGGTTGGGAGATTTAGTTCATGGTCTGCTGCATTTCTAGCAGATCAGTGTCACTGCTACCCAAGGAAGAAAATAGTGCCAGGACAAATGGTCAAGTGCATCTACTTTCCAGGATCAGGGTCTTCTTCTTCTTAGCAGCACTCAGTCACAAACTCTGACAGGAAGTCCTGATTGTTCATCCACTTCTGGACTTTGGTCTTGTTCCAGACCTTGAGTTTTATGTGCATATCTGTTTTACAGATCTGACTTAATTATATGCAGAGTGTTAGTTCCTCGCCTCTCAGGCAGAATCACATGACTTCAAAGTAAACAACTCTAATCAGTCACCTTGTACGACACTGAGCAGTGGGTCTATTCTCTTCTACCCCTCACACCCAACTGGATCAATGGAACTCAGGGAGGATCAGGGTCATAGCCAATAACCTTGAGTGAGATCTTGGGATTGTATCTGAAACATTTCTTTTGTCCACTTGGGAAATTTTTTTTTTTTTTGTTGGGTAAGCTCACCACAGACAATTCTTTTTAACAATTGGTTGCCTGACACAAGAACTGTACTGTCTACCCAGTATAGCCTTGACTGGAGTGTCTGAATTCATGAGAGGATAATTTTACCCAGTAATGTTCTGAATGGATAGTGTGAATGAATTCGTGAGAGGATGATTTTACCCAGTAGTGTTCTGAATGGAATGTGTGAATGAATTCATGAGAGGATGATTTTACCCAGTAGTGTTCTGAATGGAATGTGTGAATGAATTCATGAGAGGATGATTTACCCAGAAGTGTTCTGAATGGAATGTGTGAACGAATTCATGAGAGGATGATTTTACCCAGTAGTGTTCTGAATGGAATGTGTGAATGAATTCGTGAGAGGATGATTTACCCAGAAGTGTTCTGAATGGAATGTGTGAATGAATTCGTGAGAGGATGATTTACCCAGAAGTGTTCTGAATGGAATGTGTGAATAAATTCGTGAGAGGATGACTTACCCAGTAGTGTTCTGAATGGAATGTGTGAATGAATTCATGAGAGGATGACTTACCCAGAAGTGTTCTGAATGGAATGTGTGAATAAATTCGTGAGAGGATGACTTACCCAGTAGTGATCTGAATGGAATGTGTGAATGAATTCATGAGAGGATGATTTACCCAGTAGTGTTCTGAATGGAATGTGTGAATGAATTCATGAGAGGATGACTTACCCAGAAGTGTTCTGAATGGAATGTGTGAATAAATTCGTGAGAGGATGACTTACCCAGTAGTGTTCTGAATGGAATGTGTGAATAAATTTGTGAGAGGATGACTTACCCAGTAGTGTTCTGAAAGAATGTGTGAATGAATTCATGAGAGGATGACTTACCCAGAAGTGTTCTGAATGGAATGTGTGAATAAATTCGTGAGAGGATGACTTACCCAGTAGTGTTCTGAATGGAATGTGTGAATGAATTCGTGAGAGGATGCCTTACCCAGTAGTGTTCTGAATGGAATGTGTGAATGAATTCATGAGAGGATGACTTACCCAGAAGTGTTCTGAATGGAATATGTGAATGAATTCATGAAAGGATGACTTACCCAGTAGTGTTCTGAATGGAACCACCAAATAATAAATGTAAAATGTCAACACACACATAAATAATATTCTGGAAGGCTAGCTTGGGCAACAAATACCTGAAGAAGTCAGTTGTGTTGGCCAAACAGTGCAAATATCGGAGTCATGGTGTCAACAAGCAAAACACATGTGTGTCCTAGGAGGAAGACAGAAACAGATGAGAAAGATATACAATACCTACCTCCAATATATTCTGCATCATCTTGTATACTCCCTGAGCGGGGTCGCGTAGATGTATCCCCTCTGTCCATACGACCAGAAGAGGAGTCTGAATTCAAACTGCCATGACTAGAAACACGGGAACCCATAGCACTGTAATGGCGGGGGTCAAAGTCTGCAGGCCCACTGGGTTCACTGTCTTGACTACTAGATCTGCTACCTAGAGACAACTGTCCTATCCCTATACTGGGACTCCGAGGCATGCTAATGGCTGCTGCATGCCCAGGATGTTGTCCGTACTGCGTGAAGTGCTGCAAGGTGCTGGTGGAGATCCCCGAGTTATGGCCTGGCATATACATTAATGGATATCCCATAACGTTTGTGGGGTTGTTGAACTGAGAATAGGATGAAGGGCTGTAGCTAGTGTTTGCTGCTGGCTGGTTCCAGTTTGCCGGAGGGCTGCTGAAACCAGGAAGCTTCAACTGATGTGCATTTTGAGGATACATCTGTTCTTGTTGGGTGTGGCCTAAAGAAGTATTTGCATGGTTTGGAAAATCCTGGCCATACTGAATGTTGTAATTTGGTAAGTTGCTTTGAGCATTAAACTGCCCACTTTGATAGGGCAGGTATCCGAGATTTGAGGGCGGAGGTCTGACATTGCCCACTTGGTAGAATCCAGGTGTGAAATTTGTGTCATTATAAGCACCTCGCATCCGATCCGTCTTAATTTCAACAAAGACAGGCCTAGATTGTGAAATTCCTGGGGAAGATGCTGGCACAGGGGCTGACAGTCTGCCCAAAGGAAATATGCCAGTTTGTCCAGAACCAGGCGAAATTTCACTAGTTTTGAAAGATGTTGGGGGATTTGGTGTTCGCCTCCCACCGATTGTCAGATCACTACCGCTGCTACTGGCGCTGATTTTTCGTTCAGGAATTAAATTATTTATATGGCTGGATGTGTCCACAACTATGCTGGATGAGTGTATAGGATGGGTCGCTGAGGGGTCCGTACGGAGTTCACTGCGATACTGCTGGCTGACATTTGGTGTTGATCCATAGTGCTGTGGAGTGGAAGGAGGAGAAGAAATGGTGCAAATGCCTCCGGTGTCACCAAAATGCATGTGAATATGGCGTGAACTGGACGGGGCGGGAGCACGATATACTGAACCTCCAGACAGAGATCCTGGAGGAATGTTGATCACTTTTACCGGATGCCGTGGCTCCCCCACTGGACCGCTGGAAGATGGTGGGCTGGGCATGAGCTGAGGCCTGTTTGCAAAATGTGCTGATCCTCCCAGTCCTGGCACAAATCCAGGGGCCGAGCAATTTACATTTGGAATATCTTTCACAGTATGTACGAAAAACGGAGTAAAGTCTGGAGGTGCCGACTGTGGAGTGTTCATGCTGCTGTTAGCAGATCTGCCAGGCTGAGCAGACGCAGGTCTATCAGGGGGCTGCTGCACATTCCAAGACACTGACTGGCCATAGGGTCTTTTTGTTTGTTCCAGAGGTCGGCTTGCATTACCAATAGATGCTTCTATTGTAGAAACATGCCGTTCTGGCGTGACAGGTCTCTGCAGAGGACTACTCTCCGGAGTCTTAAGGGTGTCTTTATTCCTGGGGGTCAAAGGTCTTCCGTCATTTGGGCTTTCTAAATTATTGTTGCTATTAGTGTTTTTTGGAGCTGTGCTTGCTTGAGATGATTCACCATCTGGACTGTTCAGTCTTTTTTCAACTTCTGAATCCAGAGCTTGTCGACACTTTTGTTCATCATTCTCATACTGAAATACAAAAGGCATTGCAGATGTCAACCGCTTACTATTTATATGCATCCACAATGTATCCACTAACCTCTCTTGGGCATGCAAACGTACAAACACCAAATTAAATATTTGTGCCTCATTAATTTATTATTCTTAGTGTTCACCGGCTGAAAGTTCTGGTTGTTCATCCCCTCCTAGACTCTGGTCTTGATCCTGAGTTTTTGCATGCACATTTATTTTACAGATCTGAATTATTTTGTATGCAGACTGTTGGTTCCTTGCCCCATCAGGCAAATGGACTTCGAAGGAAGCTCCCAATTAGTTGACTCTTACGACATGCTTTTGGGTAGGCAGTGGGTCTATTCTTACTTTCCTTATAATAGGGCCCCGGAACCCATCTGGGGAGGCAAAGAACAAATAGTCTACAAATAAATAAGTCAGATATGCAAAACAGATGTGCACGCAAAACTCAGGATCTGGAACAAAGTCCAGATGTGGGCGAACAACCATAACTTTCTGCCGGAGTTTACAGTCGGTGAATGCGAAGAAGAAGAAGAAGAAGAAGAAGAAGAAGAAGAAGAAGAAGAAGAAAATGCATTGTTCCATCATTCTTCATAATTTTAAAATTTGTTTTCCTCATTGTGACTTTTATTTGTTTTGCTTGGCACCTCCCCATCTTTCCAAATGACAGTGTTCCATTGTGCTATATAAGGAGGAAGAGGAACCACAGCCCATAGTGATGACGAATGCAACTAACAAGACCGACCCACATTAAGAAGAACTTTCCACAATAAGCACATGAGATTTCAGCACCATCACAAGCATCTGACATGTTTCTTATCAGATGCTTAGCTCTTAACACGTCTGCAGTACTTTTCTCTTTGTCCCGATTCCCTTCCTAAATTGTCCCCTCTGTGCAGTACAAATGACAGCATCCTGTTTAATCCACCTCGATACCTGCCTGTATCATCCATATGTGATTTTTAACAATAAAGACACAAACAAAAGATTCCACAACTTACTACTATATGAGAAAATTCAGTGATATGTAAAAGCAACGTCTTTTTCTACTTTTGTGTTTACACTGAAAGGAATGGTTGGGGCCTTTATTTATGGGCTATCCTCCGAATAACAGTCCAAAATTTTTGAGGCTGAAAATATACCCTAACAGGGCCTGAGTCACATGTAAATTGTGGACTTCTTTCCGGCGACTATACAGCCACCACTGAGAGTATCTCCCACGCCGCGCATTGCGGGGCTTAACTAGATGGCTTGGACTCATAAGCAAATAAAAGGAAGCTGCAGGAGATGCAGTAGCTGCTGCTCGCGAGTCCTAACCATCTAGTTTAGTCCCGCACCGCGCTACTGCTCGGGAGATACTCTCGGCAGTGATTTTAACTCGGCGACAAGTTTTTCCACGGTATGCTGTGTAGTCGCCGGAAAGAGGTCCGCAATTTACATGTGACTGAGGCCCTGTTAGGGTATATCTTCGGCCTCGATAATTTGGGAATGTTATTCAGAGAATGGCCAATCCATGGTTTACAGCTAAGCTGCAATATCTGCACATTTTGACCCAATACAGTGGACTTCAGCAAATCCCTAATCAGTCACCAATGGGAGTGGGGGGGGGGGGGGTGTGTGTGTGTGTGTACATGTGCAGTGAGTCTATTCTTCCCCCCCCCCCCTCATTTGTAAACCTAGGATTGGAGATAATATAAGATCAGCTTTCAACATTGCTAGTTGTCACTGTCTTGAGCAAAGTGGCTGGTCAAACAGTTTAGAATGCTAGGCTCTCCTGCGGGACAGCCATGTTCAAACCCCTCCCCCCCCCTCCCAGTAAGGTCATGGAAGTTTGACTGAGGTAAAAAAAATATAATATCCTAGCCTGCACAGAGATAGCAGCAGCACTAGTCATGCAGTCCCAAGTCTGCAGGCTCAAAGATCTCTGTTTATGCCATAAAAGTGGTAAATACTGGCAGTAATCGGCAGTTGTGTGGTTGTTGTTTTTGTGTGTGTGTGTGTGTGGGTGGGGGGGAAGGGGGGGGGGGGAACCAGACAATGATATGAAAACATGGTAACCAGTGGTCTTCTTACCTTTTTTAAGACCTTGAGAACAATTGTAATAGGCAGTGATGGGTATTCAGCATTTAACAATGACAACAGGCTGAAAGAAGAATCTGCCATGGCAGCTCTGGGGAAGAAAACAATATCAGACATCAACAAGGAGACACTGACGCACTAATAAATGAGAAGGAACCCACTACCAAAACGAACAGCTCCAACAACCTGCTGTGCTGTTACACATGGCTCAAAGTTTACTCTTCATTTCTGTCCTGTTCTGTTACAGTTTTTTTCTCTTCTTTATTTCATGGATAGAATCCAGACGAACACCTTTGGTCTGTCTCAACAACATTCACCTTAGAGTCTCTCTCTTGGACATCTTTATTATCTCAATCTATCTGTTTCTGATTTGTTGTGTGGTTGGTGGTTCTCTGTATGTTTGGTCTGCCTCAACAACATTCACCTTAGAGTCTCACTCTTGGACATCTTTATTATCTCAATCTATCTGTTTCTGATTTGTTGTGTGGTTGGTGGTTCTCTGTATGTTTGGTCTGTCTCAACAACATTCACCTTAGAGTCTCTCTCTTGGACATCTTTATTATCTCAATCTATCTGTTTCTGATTTATTGTGTGGTTGGTGGTTCTCTGTATGTTTGGTCTGCCTCAACAACATTCACCTTAGAGTCTCTCTCTTGGACATCTTTATTATCTCAATCTATCTGTTTCTGATTTATTGTGTGGTTGGTGGTTCTCTGTATGTTTGGTTTGTCTCAACAACATTCACCTTAGAGTCTCTCTCTTGGACATCTTTATTATCTCAATCTATCTGTTTCTGATTTATTGTGTGGTTGGTGGTTCTCTGTATGTTTGGTCTGTCTCAACAACATATACCTTAGAGTCTCTCTCTTGGACATCTTTATTATCTCAATCTATCTGTTTCTGATTTGTTGTATGGTTGGTGGTTCTCTGTATGTTTGGTCTGTCTCAACAACATTCACCTTAGAGTCTCTCTCTTGGACATCTTTATTATCTCAATCTATCTGTTTCTGATTTATTGTGTGGTTGGTGGTTCTCTGTATGATTGGTCTGTCTCAACAACATTCACCTTAGAGTCTCTCTCTTGGACATCTTTATTATCTCAATCTATCTGTTTCTGATTTGTTGTATGGTTGGTGGTTCTCTGTATGTTTGGTCTGTCTCAACATTCACCTTAGAGTCTCTCTCTTGGACATCTTTATTATCTCAATCTATCTGTTTCTGATTTATTGTGTGGTTGGTGGTTCTCTGTATGATTGGTCTGTCTCAACATTCACCTTAGAGTCTCTCTCTTGGACATCTTTATTATCTCAGTTCATCTGTTTCTGATTTGTTGTGTGGTTGGTGGTTCTCTGTATGTCTCCTCTCAAGATGTGCCAAAAATATTACCTTCTCTTATAACTGTTTACACCAGTGATCATCCAAACATTTTTCTTGTTTCCTTCACCTTTCCGGAAGTCCCTTATTTTGCTCAGGCTTTTAAAAACAAAACTATGCACTGAGTTTGTGTCAAATATCACATTCTTTTGCCGTTAACTTCCCAATCGGGAACAAAGTCTCAGGTCAAGAGTTCCAACCCTTTCATATCAACTAGCTGATGCAATGTTTAAACCTTGCAGGTGCCAATTCTGGTAATTTTCCTAGATTAAAAAAAAAAACAGCAGTTGATTCTTTTTCTTCTTTGTGTCCACGGGCTGTAACTCCAGTGGAAAGTTTTGGCTGTTTGTCCACTTGTGCATTTTGATCTTGTTCCAGAACTTGAGTTTTGTGTATGTCCATGCAGACTTCTGGTTCCTTGCCTCTTAGATGCACTCCGACACTGAAGGATAGGCGCCTAATTGGTTACATTTTATGACACGCCAGGGAGAGGAAGGGGGGGGAAGGCAGTCGATTCTTTCTTTACCTAAAATGGGGTCCCAGACACCAGGATTAAAACGTAGCTTTCTTCACATCATATCATACTTCTCCTAGAAATACATGTTTTATCCCAGCTGAGGTGACTGACTCTTTGTTTCTTGAACACTACCTCATGATTGGCTGTTGGAATGTGCGGCTAAAGGTCTTCCAGAAAATATAGGCAGGTTCATGTTAACCCTGTTTAGTATGACATTTACCCTTCTTATTCTTCTTCGGCACAAGCTCTTTAAAGAGTGGTCGATGGGTTATATCTGATTTACAGCTAGGTTGTGATATCTTGACCCAAAACATCCAATTTCAGGAAACCTCTAATTAGTCACATTTAACGGCATGATTGTTAGGGTGTGCAGTGGGTCTACTCCCCCCCCCCCCCCCTCTTTAACCTGAAATGGAATCCAGGAACCCACTCAGGGATTTTACCCTAATGGTTCATAGTATCATATTGACAATATCTTAATATCATCATCATCATGTGCACTGACAATAAGCAAAGTCATGGTAATCTTGATAGCAGACACAACCATTTAATTTGAAGGAAGGCAGTGGATATCTGCAGCAATTAAACCAAAGAGCTCAGAATGCTGAAGAAGAAGAAGAAGAAGCAGAAGAAGAAGCAGAAAAAGAAGGAGAAGAAGAAGAAGAAGAAGAAGAAGAAGAAGGAGGAGGGGGAGGAGGAGAAGGAGAAGTATGCTCTTTCTAATGTGTGTGTAAGATTATCTTAATTTCTTTAAGGCTGTTTTTAATGCCAACATTGCATTTTCATGTGGTCTTCCTTTTGCTCTGTGTCTAATTTATTATATTTCTTCAGCATAGCTCTCTGTTGGTATCCGGGCATTTTCATCACAGCTCCAGACCTCTGTGTGTGGGTTCTGGGGCCCCATTGTGGGAAAAACAAAAATAGACCCACTGCCTGCCCAACAAGCATGTCATAAGAGTCAACTAATTGGGGGAAGGGGTGGTGGGGGGGGGGTGCCTTCATCCAAAGACAGAATGCATCTGCTGACAGGTAGAAAACCAACAATCTGCATACAAATAAGTCAGATCTGTAAAACACTCAGGTTCTGGGACAAGGCTTAAGTCCAGAGGTGGACGAACGACCAGAACTTTCCACCGGAGTTTACAGCTGGTGAACAGGAAGAAAAAGAATCAAGTCCACACCATATCATTTGTTGCTGGGTAATCAAGTGTATGATTGGTTTCAGTCCAATTCCTCTAATTTCTATTACAACATATCAAATTGTAAAAAGCTGCATTTATGTAGCCCCAGTTACCTGGGGGAAGGGAGGGAGGACGACAAACCCACTGTTGGGCATACAATATAGGGCTAGATATATATTTTATAAACCAATCGGTACTGGTTGAGTGATATGGTCAACATTAGGCGGTCGCTTTTACTTCCCAGGACTGTGCCTGATACCCATTTAAGGCTTGGCCGACATGGAAACTGAGGTCATACTTTTAAAAAGCCCAGCTCCAAGAGGACCTGAATAAACAACCATACAACGCGCAGCTGAGCATCTAGTCGCTACACAAAAATGGCCTCTTCCCTATCTACAGTAATTTTATATTAACAAAAGTTGCAGGAAAGGAAGCAATCAGTATGTGATCTCCTCTAAACAGAGATTTGAAGGTAAGCTTTCTCACCACAATGCTTAAGTGTTTTCATCTGATCACCTCAAGCACACACAGGCTGTTTATCTGATTACCACTTAGGGTAAGTTCTCTACCTTTGACATGACATTTTTATTACTTGACATTCTTTACCGTGCAATGGAAACGACCAAGAATAAAAGAAAGACCTAGAGGAATATGGACTGAGGGGATTACTATGAGCTTGACATCACAGCATACCAAGCAACTGACGGTGCCTAAGCTCAGCTACCTATTATCAGTTAAACTGCTAAGTCTAGTGGCACAAAGCAGATACTGACAGAAGAAGAAGATTCCTTTTCCTTATGATTCTTCTTGATTTAATTTTTTTTTAACTGTGTTAATAATCAAGACAGCTATAATCCTTTACAGCAGTGGCTCTCAACCTTCTTAATGCCGCGACCCTTTAATACAGTTCCCTCGTGCTGTGGCAACCCACAAACAATTATTTTCCTTCATAACTTCAAAGAATATGTGTTGTTCGATGGTCTCAGGTGACCCATGCGAAAGGGTTATTTGATCCAAAAAAGGGTTGCGATCGGCAGGTTAAGAACCGCTGCTTTACAGGATTCACAAATCAAACCTATTATTTAATGGCTGCATTCTGTATGGGTTGTGGGGCACTGCTGCGGGGAGACTAACTGCTTCTTTAACAACCGTGTCATATAGTGACTAATTAGGGTTTCTTTCTTTGAAGTCTGAGTGATGAGGAACCAAAAGTCTGCATACAAATAAGCCAGATCTGTAAAACGGATGTGCAATGCAAAACCCAAGTTCTGGGACAAAAATCCAGACATGGACAAACAGCCAGAGTTTACAACCAGTGAATGCATCGTGGCATCAGGGCTGAAAGTGATTCCTGGAACGGGTCCTCCCATATGCTTCATATAAAGTACTTTTCAGTGTCTTTGATATTTCTGTGGTCTATATTTTGCGGGGTGACCTCTGGCTCTGTTATCGCTGTATCTGTATAACATTGCTCTCTGTGATGTCCTGTTTGATGCCAATCTTGTTACATGGCCAAACCATTTGATTTGTTGTCTACCTATAAAGTTCAGTATTGGTTTTGTGCCGACACTACTCCTAATATCATCGATTCCAAGTCAATAATTCCATGTTATACCTAGCATTGTACATAAACATTGCATTTCTGTTACTATTTTCCTTGTCATCTTAGGAAAATATCTGTATTTGACGTTGAAAGCTAGAGTTGGTAAGAATTACTGTGTTGAACAGTGTTCTCTTGGTGATCATACTCACATACTTGCATTTCAAAATTGGTGCCATTTGGCCTAAAACTTGACTGACTTCATTGCATTTTTGCTGGATTTTTATTTTATTAATTCTAATGTCTTGTGACAAAAATTGCCCCCCTTAATACGTAAAATCTTTAATTTAACTGGTGCTTACTTTTCTGGAGAATCTCATCACTTCTTTTGTCTACATTTAAATTCATATCATAGATGTCGCATTCTCAGTGGAATCTAAATATGTTCTTGTAGTTGCACTGCTGTTGGTGCTATGTCTGCCAAAAATGAAAAGCAATTCATTTAGTAATTCTCCGATGTTGTCCCTTTCACTGGTATTAGCTGATTTGCAAAACTGGTTGACGTATGTGACGAACAGTAGTGGTGATAGAACGCACCCTGCCTCACTTGATAACTTTTTCTGACATTCCTGTATTTGTTCTAACTGTGCACTGACTGTTCACGTATAAACGCTTGCACAATCTAATAAGGTGTTTGTTTACTCCGTAATCCACTAGTAACTTCCATAATTTATCCCTGTTAACTTGTTAAAAGCTTTCTCTTGGTCTACGAATGTGATGTAATATTAATCAGCAGTTTGCCATGACTTTCTGTATGGTATAACACTAAGATGGCTATCAAAATCACTGCAAAGCAATCTGCTACTAAATCACCTACAATTGACATTTAATCTTGATATGTCAGTATTATGAAACTGCATTTACAATCTCTCAGCAACAGTCACTGTTTATGTATTTTTAAATGTTTTAACAATTCTCACTTCTAATGTTTTACATTTTATGTCAATATGTCTGAATGTTGCATCGGAAAAGATGGAAAGGTGCCAACAACAATTACGATAGCAAGGCAAACCACACAAAAAGAAAGAGGTTGTCGGCGCACAATGAAGACTGATGGAAGAAATGAGGTTATGAACACTGCCTTGTAAGAAGCTACTAATAATCAAAATTATGAAACAGACACCTGCAATGATGAACCTTCAATATTTTATCAGTTTTCTCTATCTTATGTGTTCCCCCTCAAAAGGCAGTTAGTGTGTTGTGTTGCATTTTTAAAGCTAGACTGAGATCACTTAGCCTTTCGGTCCAACCCATTTGATTTCAGCAAATCCTTAATTATATGCTTGTTGAGCAGTGAGGTTTTACATTATTTTTAATCTGCTACCCAGCTATTTAACCCTTCTTCATCTGTTTGCCACTTTTGCTTAATATTTCTTGTACAAAGTTAATTTATTTATGTCTGGTTTTATGTTCATGTGTCATATAAAGTTCTTTGAATATTCTCTTAAGTTTTTGATGAAGACATAAGACTAAAGTCCTGAAGTGGACGAAAAACCAGAATTTTCAACCTCAGTTTATACAGTCAGTGAATGCAAAGAAGAAGATGACAATATCTTACTTCAGTATTTCTTTTTTTCCCCTGCAATTTACCTGCTACAAATTGTTACGAGGCTGGTTCGACACTAGAGTCATACTAGTCTGAAAAAGATATGTCCACACTGTACAAATGTACAAGATTTGCTTGTGTTATCTCCTTCAAATCCTCATCATCAAATCCTTTATAGAACATTGCTCTCATCATGACATGCCAGAAAGTATTTCTTTCTATAGCCAGTCTTTCAGCCCTATGTGCTTTCATATTCAATGTATCTTCAATGTCTTGTATCCACATTTTGTGGAAATTGTAACCTCCATCATTGTTCTCTCCAGGCCACCATGATTTTATTATGGCCAAATTACCTCAGCTTTTAGGGCGGATGCTGTTTATGAGCCAATTCTCTTTGATGCTCAGATCATTACACTTTGTCCCCTGTGTGGATTCTGAGAACCCATTGTGAGGAAAACAAGAATAGACCATGCCTCCCCAAGAAACATGGCATAAAAGTCTACTAACTGGGGGCTTCATTTAAAGTCAGAGTGCATCTGTCTGAGGGGCAAGGAACCAGCAATCTGCATAACAAATAAGTCAGATCTGTAAAACAGATGCACACGCAAAACTCAGGTCTTAGAACAAAGCCAAAGTCCAGAAATGGACGAACAACTCGGAGTTTATCGCCGGTGAATGCTAAAAGCAAAAATAACATTCTGTATCGAGTTCACGCTCAGGGGTAAGCAGAAAAGCAAGATATTTCCCAGATTTATGGAATTTATCATGGAAACAAGGCCGAAGGGATGTGATATCCATACTACCGAGCCAAATGGTTTACAACACACGGCTCTAGATTTCAAAGAAACAGCAACAATTGACACATATAATTAAATATCTCTTTAATCGTTTTCCCATAATAAGATATCAATAATCCTCAACAATAAAGCACAAAATAAAACCCTTTGATTGAAATATAAAAATTTAAATGTCAATTGTTTCACTAAAGAAGTCTTTAAATGCTTATTCCTTCTACATGTTGACACAGGAACAATCTTGTATATGGTGATGTTTCACACTGTCTCACCATGCATCAAGAATACTTGCAGTCAATTTAATTTTCACTGGCACATGAACAGAGCAAGTATGAGTGACCTGACTGCAGTAAAGTTGACACCTCGACTAAGACAAGCAGTAAGCAGAGCAGTGTACATAGGAGGAAATTCAAATTAAAACAAAAGACAAACATATAACATTGAATTTATAAACAGAAAAAAAAACTGCTAAAAGATTCTGGTCAAAATATATATCAACTACTCAGTATACTTTACAACACCACTTGACATGGTGGTTTTAATAAATTAGTTAAAGATAAACACTTACACCGCATCCAAGTTAAGTCTGTGGTGACTGCAAGTTCAACAGCATACATAGGACAAGAAGTTCTTACTTGGAATATTTAATTTAGTAGCCATATTTGTAATTTACTAATTCACCGCTTGTCATGTTCACTGGATTATAAGTTTGTGTTGCTATCTTAGTCTGAATCTGTAGGATACCCTCACGAGTTTAGTGTAAGTGTTAATATTAATAACACTGTTACTGACATTATTATTACTTTAGTACTTACTTTAGTTAGTATTACCAGTCGATGTTTTTTCTTCACCTTTGTAAATCGTGCAACCCCGCAGCTTATCCCTTAGTAGATTATTCTTATCTCTAAGCCCCGCATAGTGATATTTACGCGAGCAGTGATTATTTAGAAGCTAAGACATTAAATAATCTATAATTCTGACTTCTGCACCAACAAACATGTTTTGTTTTGTCATTTCCTTACCTGCCCTGCCTACCTTGCAACCCCGCCCGGCTCCTTTCCGTTTCTTCCACAAACCTAACTTATTCTAATGCAAATCTAACATCAAATCCTGCATCACAGAACATATTTGGATTCGCTATTGTAGATCTCAGTCTGTGGGGAAGATAAGATGAGCGGGTTTGATGAAAATCTGTCTGGCTCGACTGAAAACATCTACAGCTGATGAATTATTATTGTTCCTGAAACATTCTCAAGAATATGGCCATGTCTGCGCATGTGTAGAAGGGCACGTCCGCCTGTGTGAGAAGTTTAATTAATGTTCAGAGGCTCAGTTTCGAATTTACAACAATACATTTATTGTACTACGTATCATCATTATTAATGTTATTTATTATTTATCCCTGTGTGGGTTCAGGGGTCCCTTTTTGGGAGAAAACAAGAATATCATCATTGTCCCCTACCAAACGAAGTGCATCTTCTTGAGTCCAACAGTCTGCATACAAATAAGTAAGATATGTTTAACCAATGTGCACGCATAATTCAAGATTTAGAACAAAATCAAAGCCCAGAAGTGAACGAATTATCAGTACTTCTCGTCTGAGCAATGAGCGCTTTAAAAAAAAAAAGAATATTTATGTGCTTTGCCAGTAAGCGTTGGCTGTATGTTCCGTCAACCCAAGCGATCACCTCTTCTTCTTAGCACTGACCGGCGGCAAACTCCGGCGGAAAGGTCTGGTTGTTTACTTCTGGTCTTTTGTCTTGCCCCAGTAGTCAGTGCTACGTACATTTCCGTTTTACATTTCTGTCTTATTTGTGTGCAGACTGTTGGTTCATTGTCTCTCCCGTAGATATTCTCCGACGTCAATGGAAACGTCAACACTATTTACACTGCCGGGCTCTTGGGTATGAATCTTTTCCTGCTATGACCGCAGTGAGATGTAGATAAGTCGTGAACAGTAGGAAGGTCCTGTAACTAGTGTGAACCTCCCCCCCCCCCCCAATCCCCACCTATTCCTTCCTTGGTCGCAAGTGTGTTTCACCACCTCTGCATAATCAAATGGAAGGCGGTGAGGTCCCGAATATCACAATCAATAGCGGTAACATAAGAAAGAAAAAATAAATATTTAAGCATAGTTTTCTTCTTCTTTTTCTTCTTCTCTTGTTTTTAGTTTTTACCTAATTTTCTCAGAAATACTGTAAACAGTTTATGTTTATTTCCCAATGTCTTATCTTCCAAAATACGAGCAGTCAAGTCGTGGCTGAAAATAGAGTTTAATCAGATCAAAGGGAAATCCCCCGTGTTTTCCCGTTTTTATCGGTATGTAAACTGATGTAGGGTAACAAGAATAAGTAAGGCTGTGCTTTCGAAACTTTTCATTTTGGTGACATTTTTTAGATAAACATAATTTCGCTACACAGTGATTTAGTCTTCTAGCAAAACGGGTTAAACTAACCATTTATTCTTCTTCTTTGCGTTCGGGGAGTCGCTGTGGCCGAGCGGCTAGACGCTCGCCGCAGATCGGAAGGTCGTGTGTTCGCTCCCTGGAGGAAGCCGGACTAATTTTCAAAAATGACCATGGCTTCCAGGTCGACCCAGCCTTGAGTGGGTACCGGGTGCAGTCCTGGGAAGTAAAGACGGCCGGCGTGATGCTGACCACATCACCCATCTTGTGCTGATTGGTCTATAAAGATATAGGTCTAGCCCTATTTGCCCTATACGCCCAGAGGTGTGGATAAGGGCCCTTTTCTTTACTTACTTACTTCTTCTTTGCGTTCGGTTTCGTATGCCCAGATCAGACCATCAGGTGTGTTGCCTCTATGAACTCCCATGTCTGTAGCCTGGTTCCACATAGCATGCTCTACACACTTTGCTCCTGAAGCCAGGTGTGTTTTTCGAAGTTGCATGAAGAGTGGGCAGGTCTGCAGAATTTGCGCAGGTGTTTGTGGTCCTGTTTGACAGGCACACTGTGGGGACCGTACAGTCTTTATTTTTCGCATTTGGTAGTTGAGCCTGGAGTGTCCCGTTCATAGACGGAAAATTGCTGTATGCTGCTTTCTGGTGATTCTGCTGTTTGTGTCTTGTGGAGTTTGTTCTCTCTACAATTCCTTGTATTTTTCATTGATAAGTGTTCTGATTTATGGTAATGACAATGGATTGGTGTGTTGTTTCTCCTTTGTTCAATTTTTAGCAAGTCTGTCAGCTAACTGGTATGCCGCAGTGAGCCTGGATCCACTGGAAAAAGATCTGATTGTTCTCTGCGAGTTTGTTTTGCTGGGGTGTCAGTTCTCTTTCCTTGTTGTCTCGTGGATCCCTCTGAGTCGCCTGGATGGCTGAAATGCAGTCACGAAGGAAAACAATTTTGCTGTTTTAATTTTTCTTTTCTCAAGCACTTTGGCTGAATCAATAATTGCTTGCCCTGAAGTTTGTTAAGTTTTCTACAGGCGCATTTATAAGAGACACGGATGCATGTTCGCTCTACACACCTTTATCCTGTTGCCGACACATTGATGTATCGCAACACATAATTTCGTAGGCTCTTGTGTGTGTGATGTGTGTGTGTGTGTGTGTGTGTGAGTGTGTGTGTGTGTGTATATATATATATATATTTATATATAATAAGTATATATATATATATATTTATATATAATAAGTATATATATATATATATATATATATATATATATATATATATATATATATATATATATATATATATATAATAAGTAAAAAGAAATAAAATATTTCAAACTTTTCTTCTGCATTCACCAATTTAAACTGCGGCGGAAAGTTCTGAGTGTTCCGGACTGTTTTGCCCTATAACCTGAGCGCACATCCGTTTCACAGATCTGTCTTATTTGAATACAGATTTGTGGTTCCTTGCCTCGTAGTCAGATGTACTCTGACTTCGAAGGATGTCTCCATTTAGTCGACTCCTACGACGTTTTTGCTGGACTCCGTGGGTCTATTCTTTTTTTTGCCTTTACAGTGAGGCCCGGGAACCCACGTGAAGACAATTTCATACTGAAAATACAGTTTTAAAATAAGGACATAAGGTAAATATTGCACCAGTATTGTGTCTGATATATTTTGCTATATCTCTTAACTGGGCCACATTACCCATTATGCGCACTAAGCACGGGCTTTGGGCATCACAGAGGAAGGAGGCGCCCCATACATTTTTAACAGCTTTGGAGCTGAATGTTCATTTTCTAGGTTGACTTATATTTTACAAATCTTATCGGAACAAGAATCAACAAGGCATGCTGGATTCTTTTACTCTTTTAATTATAGAAGCCGGTGTGTTACATAAAATTAGTTTCAGGATTTGATCAAAGACTTCGCAAAAAAAGTAGGAGAAAACTTTAGAAATTTACAACAACAAAGAAGAAGTATACAAAAATGTAGAAACTATTTTACTAGAGATTTTGTTCAATTTCAGTTTGACCGAAAAAAAAGTTGTTTATGCAAAATTCTTGTTTATATTTTGGATCCCGTGTGGTTTCAATTAACTGTGAGGCTTGTCAACTCAGCTCTTACAATTCTATTGTCCGGAGAGCCCCATCAAATTAAAACAGCCGCTCTTTCTGGGTTGATGGCAGCACACATCTCTGAAGAACAACACCCACTTTGTCTACAATAGTTGACTATAGCTATTGAGCTGTCAGTTGCCTATCGTTCCAATGCCTGCATGCGAGAATATCATCTGCAAATACCAGTATAACTCCAACACCTAAGTCTTCAAGTTCTACTTTACAACTTTAAGTTGATAATAAATCCACCACTATCGGGAACTTTCCTGCATTAACACAGCAAATCTATTGAAATTACCTTCTTTGAATAAGAATACACTTTACCAGTACGGTGGCCGAGTGGTTAAGGCGTTGGACTTAAGATCCAATGGAATTATTTCCGCGTGGGTTCAAACCCCACCCGTACTAATCTATTTTTTTTTTAAATTAAATTTAATTTAATTGTAACAACAAAAACAATTCTTTCAATTCGTTATGTGACAACGTCTAATGGCCCGCTTAGTACTTTCTTATTACCCTACCACAAACAGGAAAACATTCACATGTTTCGGGAGTGTCAAATATTTCAGGGGGTGGTAAATTAAGTGTATAGTTTTAGTTAGGGTTAGGTAAACGTGCGAAAACCTTGGCCTTGGAAGAAACGCTGAAAATCCGCTCTTACCACCGTCTAAAATATTGGACTGTCACGTGATGTCATTTGTAGTTGTCTAACAAGAAAGCACCCCAACATGTACCTGTGTTTATGTTTATTTAATGGATCAACATCATGGCCCGAGGGTGTAATCTATAAGTGTTCCATTCAACTTCTAACTCAAGCCTGAGTTTGAAGCAGCTCAGCGCAGTGCACGAACTCTGTTGCACCAGCGAGGATCCTGAAATGCAGTTGTGTAAATTTTAAACTCAAAATGTAGCCCGTTCAACATTCTACAGTGGAATGCTTAGGAAGACTTAAAGAAAAAAAATAGGAAAAACTATCTCTGAACAAACCGTCTTCATTAAGACAAAATTACCGTGGCATGCATCCAAGAGACACATCTCATTGCTCTTCACAGACTTTCTGTCAGAGGATATCAAGCTATACGCTATGACCGAAAAGGGCACAATGGAGTTCTAACACTTATTTGAAACTCAATACCAAGCAGCGAAGTAACTGAACTCAAATAACGAATCAGAAATTATAGGTATTAATATTGGGATAAAGAAGAAGAAATTCAGAATATACAATTAAACAGCACAGCAACATTTTTTGATCATGTGATGAAGAGAAAACTGGAGTACATCGTGACAGCGGGAAAGTTGGAGGGGAGGAGAGGCCGAGGTGGACCGAGAGAATAGATGCTAAACAGTTTGACATCATGGCATGGAAGATCATTTGTGTCAGAGCTGATTAAAAGTACACCAGACAGAAGGTTGTGGATAGACATGACTACCAACGCCACACGGCACGGACTTAAAGAAAATGATGGCCCAGCAAATAACGATCTTGCACTTTCAAAAACTGAAATAAATGACACAAACTGCATTGAAGTTTGAGACATTTATAGTCGCTCAGAAAGACGGGGATACAGAGATATTGCCACCAGAGGAGATGAAGTAAAGGACTGGAAAATAGACTTCAATCTTCACTTAATCAATAAACCAGAAGACAAACCCAGTTTCTACTCTAGAAGATGGTGTAAATCTTCCACTCCTGACTTAGCCTTTTGTACAGGAGACATTCTTTACAAAAACTGAAAGCGGTGTACTAGATCAGTTAGCAGGGAGCGATCACAGACCATCGAGAGGGGGGGGGGGGGGCAGGAAGCCCCGTTCTTAACCATTTATTCCCCACTAAAACCCGGGTAGGGTAAAGAGAGAGGGATAGTACCTCACGGTGAGAGGCAGCCATAACCGTATGGATAGTCCAGGATCCTATTTGGTTCTCATCTCTTTACCTAGCTCATGTATGGCTCCACGAATACCGCTTGTGTACGGCGGTGGCCACACCACGGGCAACAGTCTTGGCTAAACTACACGAGTGAAGTGGGAGTAATATCCTACCAAGGGAGATGTCCATCCCTAGTACACAAAGACTGGGGCGGTAAACAAGGCGGAAGAATCTAATTATATAGATCAACGGCTTGCAAAGCGAAACAGCAAAGTGTGTGGCATACATGAGGCGTGTTGGGACACGAAGGAAAACATGGCTGGCCATGGTGGAAAAGATTGGGACCTTATCACGTAGCACCCAAAGACAGTAACAACATGCAAAAGTTACTGACATCAAGAGAAATAAGCAGTACATTAAAAATGAGAGTTGTCAAATGTTATGTATTCTCAGCCTTACTGTATGGCACAGAGACATGGACAATGAACAAACAAGTGGTAAATCGTATCAATTCTTTGGAGATGTGGATATACAGAAGATTAGGTCGTATTTCAAAAAGTAAACAAAAGCTATCAAATACAGAGGTACTGAGGAAATTGGGAATGAAAAGAGAGTTGCTAGGTGAAATAAAAAAGAGACAAGTGAAATATTTTGATCACATTAAAAGACATAACAGTATTGTAAAGATTATCCTAGAGGGAAAGGTTCAAGGTAGGCGAGCAAGAGGCAGACAGCGTTACAAGTGGGAGGATAACATCAAGAGATGGACGAACAGCAGTATGAGTGAGTGTACATCAAGGGCAAGAGACAGGGCTTGTTGGAGATCCATTGCAGCCAACTCTTCATTGTGGAGACGGCACCTGATTGATTGAAAACCCGCATCAATTGTTGATTTTGATATTTCTTTAAAAAAAAAATACAACCCACCAACACTGGACTGCAGGTTACTTGGTATGAGTTCTATTGAGCTGAGTCAAGAGTTGGCATCACAAAACTCGTATGTGAGCTCTGTCCTCATCTTCAGCAGCCAGCGCAGAGTTCCAGTACTGATGGTACCGGTCGCAATCTGGTTATATGTCCGTCTTGCCTTTCCTCTGAGTGTAGTGACTCTCTGGTCACCTAGGTGCATCATTCTCTCCAGGCCATAATAATCCCGTTTCTCTTCTGACTCCGTTGTTTGTTGCCTTGACCCCATCTACCTTGTCAGGTATCAATTCACCACCCAGTGGTGCAGATCCAGCCAGTCTGTCTGCCTGTCGATTCCCCATTAGTTCAATGTTGAATTAGGAATCGACATTACAGCACTCGGGACACTCCCATAAGTGCCCAGTCCCCATCTTCAGCAGCAAGCGACGAGTTCAAATTCCAATGGTATCAGTAACCGTCTGATTGTGTATTGGAATAAGTTATGAGTTGGATTATCTTCACAACACTCATGACATGTCCATAGGTGTTCAGATCTCTCTTCAACATATTCATCATCGTCGAGCAGTCAATAGTGCCAACCCTATGCTGGTTGACAAGGCTTTGTGTGCGTCCGGTGTGCTTCTCATGTTCAACTGTGCCGATCTTTACTCTTAACTTTACTTGTTGATTCATGGTACCCTAATAATATATAACTGTGTTATATAACGATATACGGTTAAACCACAGCTATAATGGCGTCTCCCTGAGATTTTACATTAACTACATAAATTCACTGGATACAAATAAACTCACTAAGCGTTATGGGGGCAATCCGGTATTTTAAATTTCTTATAGTTGTTTATCATCCTTGCCTCTCAAAGACCAACCCCACGTCCTCGTCGTGAGAGGTGGTAACAGGACAAAGTAGGGGATTGCTAGGTGTGGGCGAAGTATGGTGTGGCCTCGTGCCACGGGACCGCTACGGTAGCCATGAAGGCCACCCTGGGTCACCCCGAAACGTCCTGGCCAACGGGGCTCTGATGAAGTTGCGACAGGCCTAGCAAGCCGGCAATGGATTTTTTACCGCTACAAAAATCAAAATGAGATATAAACGGACTGATCAAACGGTATCTGACCATGGCAATGTTAAGGGACTACGAGACAGAACAGCGAAATACAAGATTGCAACACTTAATACCGCTGGCCTGGGAAATAAAACAGAAGAGACTATTGAAATGATGGAAAAAAGGAAAATCAAGTAAATGGTGCTAGCTGACATAAGACGCAAGGGAAATATTAATAAGAAAATACACAGAGGCTACTTACTAACATATGCAGGAGGAGAAACATCAAAGAATGGAGTGGGTTTCCTGGTACATCCGGACATATCTAACTACATATTAGACATACATTATCACTCAGATAGAATTATTACTTTGAAAATTAAAAGATAAGAACAAGCTGAAACATATATACAGATATATGCACCATGCAATGATAATTATACAGAAGAGCAGCATACTATATGTAATGAGTGACTTCAACGGGAGGGTAGGAAATAACAGAAGAGAATACGAACAGTTTTTAGGTCCATATGCAGCTAAGAACAGTGCTAGAAATGGAAATGGTCAAAGAATATTGGATCTATGCAGCCAGCACAATCTTTTTATTACGAACACATTCTTTGACCATAGAGATTCACAACTTTACATTTGGTACAAATGGAATGATATCTCCATCAAGAGCCAGATTGACTTTATACTTACCAGAGTTCAAGGAAGAAGGAGAATTCTTGATTCAAGAGCAATCCCTAATGGTCTATGTGACACTGACCATAAAATAGTTGTGTTAACAGCAAAACATCTTACATTAAAGAAACACAGAAAGAAATTAAACAAAAACAAGGATCTCATCAAGATAGCAAATCTGAAACAGGAAGGAGTAAATGAACAGTTACAACAGAAAGTAGAGACAGCATTCAAACAACTTCCACATGGCGTTGGCAATATTGAGGAAGAATGGAGTATATATAAAAACACTATGCATATTGCAGAAGAATTATGTGGAAAACGGAAGAGTGGAAACAGACGGGGAAATAACAAATATTCACCTTGGTGGTGCGAAGAAGTAAAAGAAGCAATTAAAAAGAAAAAAGACTTACATAAACAGTGGATAAAATCAAAGAAAGAAGAAGATTATATAAACTATAGACTGCAAAGGAGAGAAACCAACAGGAGTGTCAAGAAAGCAAAACAAGCATCCTGTGAACGTTTCGGTGAGTCACTAGCAGAAAATGAGAAAACAGCCAGCAGAAAATTTTTCAAAGTGGTTAAAAATATGCGAAAAAGAGATGAGAGCTACAACCCCACTGAAATAATTAATGATAAGACAGGAAGGCCATTGATAGATCCACCCGAGATAGCAGAAAGATAGAGGGAATACTTCAATGAGCTCTTTAATCCTCTAGGAGATCATCAGGAAAGAACAACTGAAGAGCACAGAGCAACAGTGTTAGAACCACACATACTAATGGATGAAATAGAAAAAGTCATTAAACAGTCTCCTAAATATAAAGCACCAGGAGCTGATAGATTACCAACAGAAATAATTCAAGCAGCAGGTGAAAGCAGCATCAGATGGCTTCACAGTATATTCAATGCAGCATGGGTACAACAAACGGCCCCTATTGATTGGCAACATGCAATAGTTATACCATTGTGGAAGAACAAAGGAAGCAAACGAGAATGCGGTCAATATCGAGGCATCTCTCTTTTAAGCCATGTTGGCAAAATGTATGCCAAGATAATAGAAACAAGACTGAGACCAGTGATAGAACCACAGCTGGCAGAAGAACAGATAGGATTTAGGAGAAATAGAAGCTGCACAGATGCAATCTTCACACTTAAACAGTTAATAGAAAAGAACATTGAATACAATAAGAACTTATTTGTGGCATTCGTAGACCAGGAGAAGGCATTTGACAGAGTCGACAGACAATTACTATGGAAAATAATGGCAAGATATGGAGTAAGCGAACACCTCATCGAAGTGTGCAAAAGTTTATACAGAGATTGTAGAAGTGTAGTTAGAATAAATCAGGGAACATCTCATCCTTTCACAGTGACATCTGGAGTAAGACAGGGGTGTGTCTTATCACCACTGCTGTTTATCACCTACATCGACAGTATATGCAAGAATGCCAAGCCCATAAATGAAGATCTTAGTAAGATCAACGAATTACTCTTTGCAGATGACCAGGCCTTAATAGCAGATACACCCATGAAATTGCAACAACATTTAACATCCATGAATGAAGAATGTAAAACAAATAATATGAGAATCAACACTGAAAAGACAGAAGTAATGTCAATAGGAAAAAAGAAGACAGATCTAAACATAGCAATAGAATACAAAGACATTAAACAGGCATCTGAGTTTAAATATCTGGGAACTACATTTACCGAAGATGGGAAATTGGATAAAGAAATTGACATTAGATGCAGTAAAGCAAACAAAGTATTGGGACAGCTAGCCCCCCTCTTACAGTATAAGACAATCCCAATCAGCACAAAGAGACATCTTATTCAAAGCATATTTATTCCAACTCTGTGCTACCAGTGCCAGACATGGTCACTCACAACAAACCATAAAAGAAAATTAGTAACCACGGAAATGAGATGTCTGAGAAGGGCTGTAGGAGTGACCATAAGAGATAAAATCAGGAATGAGATCATAAGAGAACAAGTCGGCACAGAACCAATTCTGGATTACATACAAAGACAGCAAGTTTGCCCACTTAGAGAGAATGCCTTGTGACACCATACCATACAAAGCATACATGGAAAGAGAAGAAGGACGTAGAGCACGGGGTAGACCAAGAACAAGATGGAAGGATAACATCAGAGAAACTCTACAACAGCACGATGTGCCTATGGTCGAGGCAACCAGAAGAGCTAGAAACAGAACCTTATATCTCCCTCGACACCCACAGCGGTAAAAGAGGAAGTGAAGAAGAAGAAGTTTATCATCCTTGAGATATTAATCTTATCGATTTTAAATATGGAAGAAAAAAAAAAACGAAGAAAAAAAATATTTCGCGTTCTGTGTGTTAACATTTCATCCCCTTCAGATCCAAAAATATATAAATTAATGTAAGAATATAGCAAGTTTAACTGGATAGCCCATGCATATAGTTTTATAGTCAATAAGGGAGCAAATAAAGGCCGCCATTACTGTTTCCGGTATTTGGTGCTGAACTGCAGAAGCTTGGCGCGATCAAATGGACAAAGTTGGTAACCTGAAATAAGGGACTAGATACACGTTCACAACAAATATTGCTGAAAAATGACAGACAAAGAAGCCGGTATGCTTGTATTTTGAATTAGGTTAAATCAGTGACATATAACACTACTCAGAATAGGTTTTATATAGTTGTATGCTCATTAAGACTGTTATTTTTACCCAAAAACCAATAATTTTTATGACAATTAAAAAGTTAAACCAAAGCTGAAAGCAGAAAGGTGTAGTATTTTATTTAGTATATATCTACCCGTGGAGGCCCCTTTCCCCCCAGTTCTCTCTTATTTAGTGTGAAGGAACACCAGTGTCGCAAAAGAGTGATTTGAATTGAATATACTAAAAGGTACTATCTTTTAAAAATGTTACAATTATTTATAAACAGTTAATCTAGCTACTTCAGTCAAATTTTTAAAATGCCCTCTACACCAAAAAGACCAGCACAGTTAGATAACTGTAAACAATCTCTTTCCAATGGTACCTCATTTAGGCTTGTATGTCATTTCTGAGCTGAGATATGTAGGTTTTTGTGGAGATGAGATGTAAGAAACAGCCGCAAAAACTTGTGACCCAGAAACAAGAAGTTTTTCTCTGCGCAACCTACTGCGCAGTTCTGTATCGGCTTTGTTGACATTGGACTGTCATTGGACAAGATGGCAGGCAGTGAGACTCAGCTCACTCAGCCGCATGCGATTGCCTAAAAAATGTCACTGTAAATCTAAACAGCCGAAGACGGGAAAGAAATTTTATATGCAAATGTAAAATTGGACGGAGAATTCAATTATAACTAGCATTTACCACATCTGGTAATGTTTAAGGCCTAAACCAACCTCGAATTTACCGTTATTTTCAATGAAACTGATAGACTAACAGAAAAACAGAGAATGTCCGGCGGTCGTAGACATGCGCTGTTAATCGAGTTCCTTCCCGCCGTTTTCAGCTATTTAGAGTGGGTGAAAATCACACCAATGGCAAAATTTCATGAGAGATTAGGACCCATCCCGAAACCCAAGCCGACATTTCCGAAACAAGTTTCAAACGGTTTCTATGGTAACGGAAATTGTCGAAAAGATCGCTAATTTCCGAAACTGTAGTAGCTAGTTAATCTGTGATAAGTGCCTTGCGTCACCCTACTGTACTGCTACAGTGGCTACAGCAGGGCTATTCAGCTATTCAACTAAATTTGCTCAGGGCCAAAATTTTGAAAATGGGTATCGCCACGGGCCAGAGTCTCACGCCCCAGCATAAACAGCTCAATATAGTACAACTGACAATGATCCGCGGGCCACTTGCTATGCCTTCGCGGGCCAGATTTGGCCCCTGGGCCGCCAGTTGAATAGCCCTGCTCTACAGTGTACTCACTGTGTGTACCTTGGTAGCGAGGTTGTAGTGTAGTGGTAATAATAATAATAGAATATTGCAAAACCCTCCCATTATGAATTCCTGGGTCCTGTTATGGGAAGAACAAGAATAGACCCACTGCCTTCTTAACAAGCAGTCATAGATTTAACTAATTGGGGCATTCAAAGTGAGAGTGCATCTCTGCACATAAATAAGTTAGTAAAATTGATGTACATGCAAGCCCGGGCACAGAGCCAAAGTCTGTGGACGAACAACCTGGACTCTCCGCCGAAGCTTACAGCTGTTGAAGAAAGAAGAAGAAGAGAAAAGCAAAACTAAATGTTTTTAAAAAAACCACAGAAAGACATATAGTCTGTGAACTGAAAGGTACTTTATAACCAAATGTATAGTACTTGATAACCACATGTATACTTCTCCAGAACAATGTGTATAGTTCACTAGTGACTGATCATGATTATTGAAATATTTTCTGTGCATTCTTTAGGTTCAGAAAACTATGATGAGGCAGCAGAAGAAAGAGTTATCAATGAAGAATACAAAATATGGAAGAAGAACACACCATTCCTCTATGACTTGGTTATGACACATGCCCTTGAGTGGCCCAGTCTGACTGTCCAGTGGTTAGCTGATGTGACCAGGTAATTATGTTTATTTTGCTTTGAACACATATAGTCAGTATAGAAAGCTTTACTATTTCAACACTGTCTATCCTAAAGATTTTGTTAAAAAAAATGTTAAGGTTTTAGTCCCCTTTTTTGTGTGTCTTTAGGAATGTTAGGAATATAGTGATAAACCTATAATTTTAGGCTACTCGGCATTCAGTGAGTGATGTTGACAATATCACACTGACCTCCTTTACTTCTCAGGACTACCTGATATCCATTCTAGACTGGTTCAACCTGGGAGCCAGGATCATTGGTGAAAAAAATCAGGTCTCATGGAATAGAAAAATAGGCTCTCTGTTAAACTATGGCCGGTTAGTCGGGAGTTAAGTCCCTTGGCTGCAGTGCAATTACGGAGTGGAAAAGAATGAATGAAACAAATGACATAATTACTGTGTGTTGGCGATAGACAGCGCGCAGTACCCTGCTGTCATCATACGGCTAGGGTTTGGGTTAGGGGTATGGTTAGGGGTAAGGTAAAACTTAGTATCAGGAGGGAAAATATAGAGAAGGATCCGACAGATAAAAATGTAATACTTCATAACAGAGCAAAAGCAGCCTTCACCAAAGAGAGAAATAATCAGATGAGGGAAAGCTGGCACAAAAAGACAGCGTCATTTAACCTCGAGAAGGACACTTCATGTCTGTGGAATCTCACAAAAAGCTTGAATGGAGACAGGACAGAAAAAGCCAGAGTTGACTCCAAACAGACGATGGATCTGTTACTGGCAAGGTAGCAGCAGATGTGCTAGCTGAAACACACCAGAAGGAAACTGAGGTTCATATTCCCATGCAAAGAATAAAAGAAGTACGAAACCAGACCAAGACTCGTCTAGCACAAAAACAAAAGAGGCCTGCATGTCAGAAAAATTTACTATGCAAGAGCTAGAAGTTGGAATTGGAGAGTTGAAAATAAAGAAAGCCCCAGGGGCTGACGGCATTACAAAAGAATTTCTCTCTCATCTTGGACCTGCTGCCAAGAAGTTTCTTCTCTGCATTTACAACCAGAGCTGGCAAAAAGGGGTAGTACCGTCAGCCTGGAAGGAAGCCCTCATCCAGCCTATCCTTAAAAAGGGTGGAGACAGAAGAGACCCAAAAAGCTACAGACCCATTAGCCTTCTTAGTTGTGTAGGAAAATTGATTTAGAAATTAGTAAATAAAGGACTAATATGGTTCTAGGAAACAAACTCGGTAATCACCACCACACAGACAGGATACAGACAGCACAGAAATACAGAGGACCAGCTGACATATCTGACACAGGAAATTGAGAATGCTTTCCAGGAAAAAAAGAAAGTTATTGCTGTCTTCTTTGACCTCTCTCGTGCTTTTGATACAGTTTGGAAAGAAGGCCTACAACTAAAACTGCTACAGGCAGGAGTTGTGCACAACATGTACAAGTGGATCAAAGACTTTCTTTTCCAACGCAGAGCCAGATTCAGAATTGATGGACACATCGGCAAACTGGCAAAACTAAGAGAAGAAGTTCCCCAGGGCAGTGCGATAGCACCAACTCTGTTCCTGGTTTACATAAATGATATCACAGCAACCTGCCACCAGCACGTTTCTAATACCCTACATGCTGATGACTTTGCAGTTTGGACAGCCTCCCAATACACTACCACAGCCTCATATCTGTTACAGAAAACTTTGAAAAATGTAGAAGCCTGGACCGAAAAGTGGGGTCTAAAGCTAAATAATTCAAAAAGCACAGCATCACTTTTCTCTCTCTCCCCCAAAAAAGAAAAACTCGAAATTTTGATTAAAAACCAGCTCATTCCACAGACTGACACTCCTACCTTTCTGGGTGTTACACTTGATTACACTCGACTAACTTGGAAGTCACATGTAGAAGCAGTACAGAGAAAAGCATTCAAGAAGCTTGCAGTGATAAAAAAATTAGCGGGTACCACATGGGGCGCTAACTCTAGAATCCTAAAACAAGTATATACTGGAGCAGTCAGGCCAGTCATGGAATATGCCTCCACTGCATGGGCTGCAGCAGCCAAGACAACAATGGGAAAACTGGACAAGTTTCAGAATATGGGATTAAGGGTTGTTCTCGGAGCCATAAAAACCACCCCCATCAGAGAAATAGAAAAGATAGCAGATACTGAACCACTTGAACTCAGAAGACAATACAAAACTCTTTTACAATATGAGAAATTAAAAAGACTTTAAAGTCACCCACTTCATTTTAAATTTCAAGAGAGAACAAAAAACAGACTGAAGCGTCAGAACCCCAACCACCTAGAGAACTGTACAGACAGCACCAAGATCTGCTTGAAAGAGATGTTGCACTGTGCGAAAAACTTAGGCCAGAACCATGGACAAGCAAGCCAGAGAAAGCAAATGTAGTCCTAAAGGTACCAGGAATCACTTCAAAAGATGCCCAGATGGAGAAACAACAGAGAACCCTGGCTCTTGCTATGCTTGATGAGAAGTATCCAAACACCACTTGGACTCAGGTTTTCACCGACGGCTCTGCTACAGATGCAGTCAGAAAGGGGAGTTGTGGAATTTACATTAAACCCCCTAGCAGTAGAGCAGAAACTCTCTCTCAGCAGGTGACATCTGCACTAACTTCAGAGCTGAGACAACTGCCCTCCTCTCTGCAGTCCAACATCTCATCACTCAAGAACACAGAGGGCACCAAATTGTTATACTTAGTGACTCATTGTCTGTTCTCCAAGCATTATCCAGCATAAAAAAAGACAAACTAATTGCTGATCTAAGGACCAACATTGGCTTACTCTCCAAGGAAGCAGAACTGGTCTTGCAGTGGATACCAGCCCACTGTGCTATTCAAGGAAATGAAAGAGCAGATGAGTTGGCAAAAGCTGGGAGTAATCTTCAACAACCTCATCCACCACACAGCTACAAGGAAACCAAAACAGCGCTAAAGCAGTTTTTCAAGCGGGAATGGAGATTATAGACCAGAGAGTGACTGCATAAACAAACTCAACAGGAAAGAACAAACATCAATTTTTAGACTTCGAACTGGACACTGTGGTCTTCGAGCACACTTGTACAGGATAGGCATAAAAGAATCTGCTGCCTGTGATTGTGGAGCAGAAAGACAGACCCCTGAGCACATACTTCAGTAAAGACTGTGGATCTGGCATTGCGAGAGAAGCTATGAGGGACCGGTGGCGACCTTAAACGCACAATCCTATTTGTGACCCAGACGGGACTCAATGTTTAGCATGACTGATGTCGAACGCAGAAGAAGAAGAGAAAAGAGGGGTAGGGTTAGGGTAATACATGTAACGTCGAGTACTTACCCATAATGACGGCCGCTATATCTGATAATTTTGACACAAAGCTTGCGTCGAAGGCTCGTGGTCGCTAATGTGAGTCGCAGCGCGTGGTCTAGCTCTAGCAGCCACGTCGACGTCACTTTGTTTTGTGAATCGTGCCTTCTCCACCTGTAATTTCACTGTAGCCAGGGGACTGAACTCTGACTAACCGGCCGTAGTTTAAAGGAAATTATAGGAACATCTGGAATAGAATGGGTGAACATTAACAAAAGAACGAGACAGCAGGAGTAAAGAAATGCCAAATATATAAACAATTAGTGAACTTATACCAAGTTTCCTGGTAGTAAAATATTTTTGCTGCGGGACAATAAATGTATTTAGCAAAATCAAGTTATATCAAGACAACAAATGACAAGAGATGTTGGAACGGTCATTATTGTCAATGGATATCCGAAACCATGCACCTGAATATGTCTTCCCGTAAAGGTTCTGGGGCCACATTATTGATGAGTGATAATAGACCCACTGCCTGCTGTCTTTCCAACAATCATGTTTAAAAAAGTGAACTAATTAGGGTTGTTTCTATAAACAGCTGGCAGAGAGAACAAAAAGAAGAAAGAAACTCAGCAAAGTATAAAGGAAAAATGTAACCTGTTTTTGACTAAGTCTTTATCAGTGTGTGCTCGGAAACAAGTAGAATATTTCTAGATCATTTTCTCCTGTGAGGAAGTCGATTGAATAACTGTTAAGGAATTTGATGAAAAATAGCAACGGGAAGCAGTGTTGTGAAATGAAACATGAATAAAAGAAAAAAATTGTGAAAGGGATAATTGAATAATAATAATTGTAATGTTCTAACTATTATTTTTTTATTGACTCTATTATAATTTTTTTTATTGTTAACTATTATTAAAGTAATTGGCAAATAATAGCACAGCTTGGTGTAAACTGGTTAATTACTTTTTCTCTGTTAAAGAATAAAGAGCAGAACAAGAAGCTGAGAATATTTTTGTAATATTTGTGCTTTTATCTTATTTTAGGCCAGAAGGAAAAGACTACTCTCTGCATAGGCTGATTCTGGGAACTCATACGTAAGTAATAATTTTAGAGCTTGAAGTCTGATAAAAAAAATATAAATGCATAGTTTGTCTTGTCTGCTGTTAAAATTGTATTATTAATTTTATTTCTAATTGTTTAGTGATACATGATTTTTTACGTTAATTGAATGGTAGATCATGGTATGGGGAACACTGGAGTACATCATGCCAGTGGGGAAAATACAGGGGAACAGAAAGGGGCTGGCGGAAGTGTGGCTGAAGAAATAATATACAGTAAAGTCACGTTAACATGAATTCAAGTGGACAGGAAATGAAGTTTGCATTAGGAAGAAAAAATTGTGCTTGCTGAAGACTAATAATAATAATAGTACATACCTGCGGGCGATTTGGAAGCAGAACATCTTACGTTGCTTTCGACAGGTGTACCAAGAATTGATCATTCAGAAAGCGATGGCAAACTACTGAACGTAAAATTTGCATAGAAAAACCACCAGAGCAAAAAAAAAAAAATGATGGGGTATTTTCTGCAACATCCTGTAAAGGATATACCACTGACCAACTTTTTAACTGTTGGGACATAATTTTTTTTCCTTTTGAATCTTGGCCAAATGTTTTTAAGGGAGCTCATGTAAGGTTTTACTGCAGTTCACAGTTTGGCTTTATGGCATGGAAAAAAATCTGTCTTAAAAATGTACATGATACACATGGTTAAGGAGAAATACCATTAGCTACTTAGCTTTGTATTGGATATATAAGCAGAATATAAAGATAAGTAGACCCAGTGACATCTTAGGGGGGTAGGGGGGGGGTCGAAGACAGCTTGTTACAGACACGGGAAAAAGATAGTTTCATGATTTTGTGTGTGGGTCTTATTATGAGAAGAAAGATACTGGAACATGTTGTGAGCACTGGAAAGATCTGGAAAATGTGAGGAGATTCTTGACAGCCTTTTGTCATGGCACAGGCTGATATCAGCCCATGAACTGTTAAAGATTGCAGATTGTAGAGAGGCATGATTGCCCAAGCCAGTCGGCAAGGCACTTGATGATGAGACCCAATTGCAGTCCATTGAGTTATATTAAAGACATTATGATAAGTTTGTACACATCTGATTTCAGCAAGTCTTTAATTAGTCACCGTTAATGACATGCTTATCAAAGGGCAGTAGGTTTAGTCCGCCCCCCCCCCCCCCCCCCCCATGGGGGGGGGGGGGCACTAACCCACAGGGGAGCAAGAGTGCGTCCGCTAGAGAGATGAGGAACGAGTAGTCTGTATAAAAACGGGTCAAAACTGTAAAGTGGATTTTCTTGGAAAACTCAAGTTCTGAAACAAGACTGAGGTCCAGAAGGGGTTAAACAACCAGAACTTTTCTGTCAGAGTTTACAGCCAGTTAATGTGAAAAAGTTCTACATAGTTTGGAGGTTTGCTTCAAATCAGTGGGAATTTCATCTTGTAAAATTGTGTGAAAAAACCTTACAGTCGCAATGTGGATCATCAGCCTCATTGAAAAGGGGAGGGGGAGTTCAAGCATGTCCTTAAAGGAGACTAATTGGGGTTTCGCTGAAATCAGTTGTGTTGGGCCAAAATGCTCTGTTATTAAAAGTGATTAGATTATGTCCAATGATTGACCCATATCATTTTACAAAGCTGGCAGTACTTTTAGCTGCAGATTTTATGTTTTTTTTAAAATCTGATTTTGTCTGTCTTTATTCTGTCAAATCTATAAATTAACAGATCTGTAAAAGTAAAAGACACTATTTCTATGCCTTAAAGTATATGGGGGCCTGCACTGTCCATCTGGTATTTTTTATAATCAAATTGGCATTTTATGAATGATATGGTCAATTTCCTAGTGCAGCTTTTATGTACTAAAACATTTTTCGGACACTCTTGTTAAATGTTATTCTTAACTCTATCCTTTTTTTTTGGAGTTTAAAATCCATTTAAATACCTGAAACTATTTATGATAGGATATTTTATTACTTTATTTTTAATTCACCTCAAACAAAAAAAATCTGGAGTTCCGGGTAAAGTCAAATATTCTAGTGGTGTTATGGGTTGGGAATAAAGTTCTGGTTAGTCGGTGTCTCTGAGTCAGTCAGAGCTGATAAAGAAAGATCCTACCCCCAACCTACTATAACAACCATAGAATTTAAGACGGGGGGGCCTCCAGGATTTACTTTGTTTTGTTTGGGGTGAATTAAAAATAAAGTACTAATATTTTTTCTCTTTCAGAATGTATTCACTTTTCTGGTTTATACATAATGTGAAATGGCAATTAACTAACAGAAGTCGAGGGTACAAGAATTGGGTGACCAAACAAACCGACAATTGATAATAAAACTAGGAAAAGTGCAGATTTTTCATGATTGACTTTGGTTCCTAGGCCGACTTAGTCTAAAATGGTTACCAGAAATATCATGGAAAGTAGTATTAGCTGACATGATGTTAACCACATCACCATCAAATACTGATTCTTTCCTTTGTCTGTTTTCTGCTTTGTGTGGCTAGGTGTCGCAGGTCAGCAGATGATTGGTTTCTGAGCTAGGGCATGCTTGGTTGCCTGTTATGCTGTGAATTTTTTTGTCCTCTGCGTCTTGGCACTTCTTCTTTTATGTTGTACACTCTTTTTGCTAACATCATTTGGTTCATTCTCATTACATGGCCAGATCATTTCAGTCTTCGTTTTTCAATGAATAATTATAGGCATTGTTCCAACAGTTCTTGTAATATCTTTGTTTCTCACATGAGATCTCTTCTCATCTTGTTCGTGGTTTTTCTCAAACATCTCAGTTCGCAGATGATTAGTTTTCTATTGTTCTTTAGTCACTGTTCAAGTTTGACACTGATAGCACAAGGTTAGTGCAAAAATTGCATTTATAATTTGTATTTTTTCAATCACTACCTGGATAGTCGGATGTTTTAAAATTGGGGTCACTTGATACGTGGTATTGCTGGATTCTTGTTTCAGTCTCTGCCTATTCTGCCATCATATGTAACAATGCTCCCTAAGTATTGAAAGTGTCACAACTTTGGTCTTTTATCTCTATGTCGATTCTTTGATGTTCTCTTGCTATGTCTTCTGCTTTTCAGTGTTAATTTTCATATTTTATCTGAGGCAGCTGTTGTGTAGTTGGTTTATTTGGTCCTGTAGCTGATTAACTTAATTGTTGAAGTGGTGCTGGTCGTCAGCAAATAGAACATTTCCTGTTCATTCCAGCTTGAGTTATTTTTGTTGATATTTTCCATGAATATGATAAGAAGCAAAGGTGATATAACACATCCTTGTCTTACTCTCCTGATGTTACTGGAAACCTATCTGTAAGGCCAGCTCTGGTTCTAAATGCACTTTTACTTTCTTTATAGATGGCTCTAGATACTGATTGATCAATCAAATAAAGAGTCTAGCACTGCATACCCGCGGACATAAGAACTATCCTTTACTTTCCTTGACTTTATATACAGTGAAATGCTGGTCAGTGTATAGCGAAAGAAAATATTCTTCTTTCTCTTCATGTTAGTCGGCTGTAAACTCCGGCAGAAAGTTCTTTTTGTTCATCCACTACTGTTTTTGAACCTGAGTGTTTCGTGCACATCCATTTTACAGATCTGACTTATCTGTTTGTAGACTGTTGATTCCTTTCCTCTCAGGCAGGTGCACTCCAACTTTGAAGGAAGCTCCCAGTTAGTCGACTCTAACAAGATGCTTTTGAGTAGCCAGTGGGTCTATTCTTGTTTTCTCTACAAATGGGGTCCAGAACCCACACAAACCTGTACAGCATGCTTTTTAGAGGTTGTGGGTCTTTTCCTTTTTCTCCACAAAAATTCAGCCCTAGAGCCCTGATTGGAGAATGACAAAAATAAAGAGTGCATCAAAAAGGGCATTAGCCTCTGATTTATTTATATAGTTAAAGTTTGTAATTTATAAAAAAAAAAAAGATTGCTACCAAAACTATCATTGTTTGTTTCTCTACTTTGCCCTTGTAAAAGAAAACTAATTTCATTTAGTGGTCTGATGTTTTTGCAGGAGTTTTAAATGGAAATAATGTTGCTAACTTGGAAGATGAAATAGCAGGAATGGTACCATTGGCGCATAGTTACATTTCATTACTGTTTTGGTTAACAGAACTTCACGTCTGCCAAACAGGTCCGACGAACAAAATCATCTCTTGATAGCCAGCGTTCAGTTACCAAATGATGATGCTCAGTTTGATGCTTCACATTATGACAGTGACAAAGGTGGTAAGTGATTTGATAAATGGCTGAACCCTTGTGGGTTCTGGGCATTTTATGTAACATTGATGCATAACTTTGTTTAATATATCTTTGTTACAGATTTGCACGATTGCTTCTTACTGCTTTGACTCTGTTGAATTACTGCATACTCCGCTGATTCTGTTGAATTTAGCTTCTGTAATCACGCAAAAATCTCTACTTGGGTGATGAGATGTCAAAATCACCAAGAGATAAGATGCCTGAAAAAATCTGGCAACCTAACCATCTGAAAAATGAAGGAATAATTATGCTATCAAATTTTGGGAACAACACTTTGTACAGATTCATCAAGAAACAGCAGATCAAATGATTTGGTTATCTTGTTAGAATGCAGCATCAAATACCATAGCAGGCACTACATCTCATAAGATCAGAAAAAAAAAAGAGAAAGAGGACGGCTGCAAGAAATATAGATTAACAAAATTAAAGAAGCTTTACGCCTTCACGGCATGCCAGTGCCAGCCAGTATGCACTGATTGCAGTTTATTTCTCCCCAAGTCGCCCAACGGCAGAAGCCGTTTACGATGATGATGATTGGGTCTCCACGGTTTTTAAAAAAAAGAAGTTAATTCTGAGCTGTCTCCACAATGAAGGTTGGCTAGAGTGCACCCGCTGCTGTCTTTGAGAATATTATATAGTGAGGCCCCACTTTCTTCCATGGTGTGACTCTCTCTCTTATTTAAGACCGTGAGAGTGGTTTAAAAAAAAAGACTGTCAGCTGCAGAAATTGAATCCTAGTGCTTGAGGAGCATTAAATAGTTAAACACATTCACCTACCTGTAAGCCGCAGTCTCTACATTGGTTGGTTGTTGCCTCCTGCTCTAAAGGTTGTGGATTTCTTCTTCATCATCATGCTTACCAGCTGTAAACAAGGCAGAAAGTTCTGGTAGTCCCCACCTCCCCCCGGCAGTATTCTTATTCCAGAACCTGAGTGTTGAGTGCACATTTGTTTTACAGATTTTACTTGCTTGTATGCAGATTGTTGGTCCTTGCCTCTCAGGCAGATGCACTCCAACTGCGAAGAAGCCCCACAATTAGTGGAGTCTTACGACTTGCTTGTTGGGAAAGGCAGTGGGCCTGTTCTTGTTTCTCCCTCAATGGGGTCCTGGAACCCACACAGGTAGTTTGTGGGTTTGATTTTGGACTTGGTTGTTCAGATCATGAGGCAACTGTTTTGGGGTTGTCTCTGGAACTGTGAAGTTCATGCTTCGTATGTCACTTTCGGCAGGGGGCATCTACTCTGTGGCGAGCAAGAGTCATAAGCGAGTATATCCAGTGCCGTTAAGGCCTTTATTTAAATCATTTTAAATTTCATCATGTTCTTCGTTAATTCTGCTCACTTAATTTATGTATGTGATGAATATTTTATATGGCTAGTGGTCATAGCACTTAAAGCTGTAATCTGTGTTAGATTTGTGTGGAAATCTGTTAGTTGTTTAAGTATATTAATATACTGATATGCTCTTACAGCATCTGTAGCTTAGGGGTTGCGAACCTGCTTTGTAATACAGAGGTGCCAGGTTCGATCCCAGCTGCAGGCGATTTGGCAGCAATTCATCTTGCCCTGGTTTCTACAGGGGTACAGAGAGCTGACCTTTCAGAAGCAAACAACAGACTACTCAACATAAATTTGCTGAGGAAAACTACAAAAGCCAAAAAATTGCTGGGGCAACATTCTGTAAAGGGCTTCTTTGTAGATGATTCTGTCAGCCTGAATACTTTTGTGGCATGAAAGAAAAATTGATATAACTGCTGTACAGCTGTAAATGTACAAGCAATAATTAACCCAGTAGAAATTATATGAGTTAGCTTTACTAGAAGATTGTATAAAGAACCTATGGGACAGCAAGTGCAGTGCGTTACAATGAAAATTTAAGATTGTGCATCTTTACTGTTGCTTTTGTGTTTGACTCATATAGACTCTTACTCAGAGATGTAAATTTGCTTGGGAGTTTTTGAACTAAAACACTAACAGAAAAAATTCTTAAAATACCATGGACCAAAAAGAAGAAAAACACCAACATCCTACATGATCTGAGCATTGTGGAGAATTGGCTCAAACAGCATCCTGTTGAACAGAATAGACTCACAACCCCCCCTAATCAGGTATGACTTAGGAAGAACTGCTGTCGCTAGGAAATCTTCCACAATTGGAGCCTATGATTTCATGACCATTGTTGCCATTATATCTATTAAAGTATTTAATGTGCTTCTGATTCACTCAGTTCTCCATGTGGGTGTCGGGGTCCCATTCAGGAGGGAAAAGAACAGACCCACGGCCCCTTGATATGCATGTTGTAAAAAGCATCTGTTTAGTGATGTTCCTTTGAGATCGGAGTGCCTCTGCTTGAAGGATGAGAAACCAAGAGTCTGCATACATATAATCCAAAACTATAAAAAGGTTGTACATGCATTACTCAAGCACTGAAACTAGTGGGGGACAACCAGAAATTGCCACCATAATTTACAGCCTTGCTTGATTACACAATTTACGCAAAGAAGTCTGGTACCCGTTTAAGACGAGAGATGACCCCAGACCTTTCAAATCTATAAGGAAATTCCCACATTTACAGAGGGATTTGAGCCCAAGAACTTTGGTGTGGCAGGTAAGTTTTCTAGTGACTAAACTGCTTGATCTTTTGAATAAAAAAAAAATTCTTCCAAAACGGGCCTGTGTTTTCACGTTATTCCATAAACCCTTGTTTACAAACTGCTTGCGGTCTGTTTCAGAATTTGGCGGGTTCGGATCAGTCAGTGGCAAAATTGAAATTGAAATTAAAATCAACCATGAAGGGGAAGTAAATAGGGCCCGCTACATGCCACAGAACCCCTGCATTATTGCAACGAAGACACCATCGAGTGATGTTCTAGTATTCGATTACACAAAGCATCCATCGAAGCCAGGTAGAGTACACTTGTGGGTCGATTTTGTTTTGTCCACAGTTCGTCAATATCTTTTAGCCTAAAGTCCATGCCTGTCTTATGTGCTGCCAGTTATTAACAGAATGCCAAACTGTCTTAACCCTTTTGACCTGAGAAGCTGGAAAAAATATTAAACTTCAGGTCTGGTTCCCTGAAAATGTCATTTTTTACGACTTGCCGCTCATGACGTGTTTAAGAGATATATAGTTAATTCAGTTGGTTGGGTTCGCTCCATTTAGGAGGTCGGATATTAATAAATTAGGTAATTTATAGGGGGTTTTCCTTTGTGCTAAATGGCTTTTCTAAAGCCACAATGATGTCAGGTTTTCTTTTGAGTGTCACAATACATGGGTGTTTTAGGGAGTGCGGGTGGAAGGGCGGATGCTGTTATTCAGATTTAATGCTTCACCTCTTTCATTTTTATTATTTACTCCTTTCATATACTTCATATTGGGGGAAAAATTTTTTTTCAAATTTTGGTAAGTACATCTTTAACAGATTTATCTGTGACCTGTGTAAATAATATTGTTTTTATGGATATTTTTCAGGAATTCTAACGGGGTCATGGCTTTTTTTTGTCTCCTGGCGAAAGGGTTAACATCTCCTTAGGGGGTTTTAAAGCTTAGATTTTACTGCAGCTCTCTCGTCCTTCTGCTCTCTTTCTCTCTCTCTTCTATCTTCCTCCCCCACTATTTCCTATCTCTTTTTTTTAAAAACTCTGTTCTACCCCTCCTCTTTTTCTCTCAAGTATAAAAATGTATATTTTTGTTCATGAGAACAATAAAACATCCCCTTGAAAATAGACCCTAAAGTGTATTTTGCAGCAGACATTATAAAAAGACCCTGTCTTATTTTCAGCGTACACTATAATTTACCTATATATAGTTTCTGCTGAGAAATGTAATGGATGTTACAGTATATACATTCGAGTAAAATTGCTTACATATACTTTCAGATCCCAGCGGAGAGTGTATCCCAGAGCTTCGCTTGAAAGGCCACCAGAAGGAGGGGTATGGTTCACATGATTTTTATCTTATTATTATTGTTGCATAAATATTGCTAGCCCGTGGTTATTATTCCACAGAAGAGGATCAAATATTGTTGCCAACTGCCCGATAAGTCTTGTGAAAAACCCATGCGAGTTCCTGGACCCCATTTTCCTTTAACTGGCCTGTCGAAAAAAGCGACCCAAGGATTTGATGCGGTTGGATGTCTTGGGCTAAAAGGCGCAGATATCTCAACAAAATGTGCCCTGAAAAGGCACACAGCTTAGTGCACTTTGTTTATTGAATCTGCAGTGTCCTGTGCATAAGCTCAAAACAGTTGCTTTGTCAGTTCTTTTTTTGTGTTGAAAGGAATAGATTCCAACCATTCCTCAATCAGGGATGTCATAAAAGGTGACTGCTTAGTGATTTTTTCTTCAAAGTTGCAGTGTATCTTGGTCTTTCCCTGATGCCACTGATTTCAGACACCACAAATTTATAAATTGATTCAGTTTACATTAGACAACGGGAGTTGCCGTGGCGGACCAGAGGGTCGTGGGTTCGCTCCCTGATGGAGCCGGACTTTTAAAAAAAGTGACCTGGGCTCCCAGGTCCAGCCTTGAATGGGTACTAGGTGCAGTCCCGGGAAGTAAAGGTGGCCGGCGTGATACTGACCACATACCCATCTTGTGCCGATGGGTATAAAAATATAGGTCTAACCCTATATGTCTAAAGGCGTGGACAAGGGTCCTTTGCTTACTTTTTAACTTACATTAGACAACAAATATGGTATGTCCTGGACTCAGGGAGACGGGCATTAGGTGGATCTAGGCCTTAAGTGAGCATTAGGATTGTCCCTGATGTGGCTGTTGACTGCTGTTTAGACTTTAAGATAAATGTGAGTCCACTGCGATTGTCCAGTGTATCAGTAGAGTTAGAAAGTTCCTTTACATTTATCATATCTGAACATTTAATCATTGCATTCAACATTCTAACAGATATGGTTTGTCTTGGAATCCAAATCTGAGTGGACACTTGCTGAGTGCATCAGATGATCATGTAAGTAGCCTTTATACTACCTCACTTGTTCTTCATTGTGATGTATGTAAATAGTGAAAAAAAAATGTAGAAATAGGGAGGAGAATACTATGGGGGAAAAAAAGTTAGCCAATTGTAGCTGTAACTAAAGCTATTTGAAGTCATAGAAGTTTATATTGGCCAAACATCACTTGTAGTTTTTTAACAACCGAGTTAAACACATCTTTTATGTGCATTTTCTGTCATTAATTTTTTGTTTCTTGTCCTTGGTACTTTTCAACTTGTCCAAAGACCAAACACATTTCTAACTGCTTTTATCACACATGGTTCTTACACGGAAGCATTATATCAGAATTGTAAGTTTTACTGCTTTTGTCCTGTAGTGATATATTTTGCCCGGTGTGCTATGTTGATTTTTAATTTATAAATCAGTGTTGTATAGGTTTGTTTTCTCTTGTCTGATGATGAATGCTTGTCGCAGCATCCATTATATGTTTTTGTATTTTTACAGCTTTATTGCAGTCCAGCCTAGAGATTGATATAGTTGTATTTAATACCTGTTAACTAACTGTAACCCGTTAGAAAAATTTGTCATTGGTATTTATTTGCTAGAAAATTGTTAACTAGTGTTAGAAAGCTGAATTATTATTAAAACTGGAAGGCGACGAACCAACAGTCTGCTGGCCAAATAGCCAGATCTGTCAAACTGACCTGCACACCAATCTCAAATTCAACAAGACCAAGGTCCAGACATGGAGAAAGACCCAGAGTTTTGCGCTGGAGTTTAAAGCCAGTGAACACGTAGAAGATGTTACCTTAGAAAATTGTTAGCTAGTAAAAGTTGTTTGTTGCTAGATGTCTCAGTGGAAAGATCTCTGACTATTGTTGCTCATGTGCCCCAACTTTGCTGTATTTTTTAAGAACACAGAAATTTCATGTTTTTCCATTAAATTTATTCCACTCAGACAATTTGCTTGTGGGATGTGAATGCAACTCAACGACAAGAGCGTGTTGTTGATGCCATGACAGTTTTCACAGGACATACGTCTGTAGTTGAGGTTTGTGTACTATAAATTTGTTTTCCAGCAGAATAATTTGTTTCTATTCCTTTGTATACACATTTTTTGTTGAACTATCATTTGAATGTATTGATTAATGCACCCACACACATACACACACAAGTAAAAAATAGATTTCTGTTGGAACATGATAGCTTGTCACTTTTGCTAGCCCAGCTGATAAAATTTTCAAGATGTTGTCTAAACGTTTTTTCTCTTCAAACTGAGTAAATTAAGCTCAAGTCAAGAAGCTAAATGGTTACTGGTCATCACTTGTAGGCATAGATTCTTGTCTTGTCCTTGTTATGACAGTTATGGCAAGAGCCTTCCTTACTTACTTACTTAGTCGCTCCTCTTCCACCTTTGGGTGTAGAGGTTTGCCAGAGAGATCGCCAGACATCTTTTCCATTCCAGTCCTCTGTCAGTTAGGGACTGTCGGATGTTGTCTTCCCAGTGGACCCTGGGTCGCTCTCGAGGTCTGGTTCCCTGGTTCTTAGCCTCCCATGCCTGCCATGCTGGCTGATTTTCTCCCATTCTGCATTTATGTCCAAACCATCGTAACTGGTGTGACAAGAGCCTTGCTGCATAACTTATCAGTTTGCTGGCAGTCACCCACTCTCTAATGGATTAACTACTGAGGAGATCACAGCAACTATGGACATGTCCAGATTTCAGTGATGATAAACCCAATTCAACATTAAAAACACTTTTATAAAGACAGAAAAAGAAGACAGATAATTTGGTTCAGGAAATTTTCGCTATTTATTTCACATCTGTGAATATTTCATTTTTATTTTTTTCTTATTCCTATTGTCGGTAAAAGTACATGTGTGACTTTCATTGGATAGATTAGCTAGAATTCATCTCTTTAATGGCCTTGCGTATCTGACTACCTGCCCACCTTTCTATATAAGCTCATCTACACACCTTCATCTTCTGTCCTTTGTCTCTCAGCAGAGCACAGGCCCCCAACCAGTTCATGCCTTGTTGTCCATTCTTTGCTATTGCTTGTAGCTCAGACTTGCATTTTAAAAATCGTGACAAGCGGCTGTGCTATTTTTCAATGGCTGTGATTTCTCTTGGATTCTGTTCCCTACCTTGGACTGCTATTTTATGCTCATTTTCAACGCAAATTACGGTGTTTCTCATAGGAGCAACATGTATTGTGGTTCTGCTATGTCAGAGCAGGATAATGATCGATAGATGTGGCAGCCTCGACCATGCTGCCTTCTCATTGTTTTGATCGCCGTGGCCCACTTTCCAGGAAGAAAAAATCCCATCAGCTGGTGAACACACACTGTTAAGAGGGCGAACTCCATAACAGATGTCCCCTGAAATGGAATGAGTCAACCATTTTTTTCAGTGGGGAGGAATGGTACATACGGTTAACTCACTGGCCTGTGTCTGTGGTCTGCCGTTATTTAAGTAATTCCATAAGGGTTCTGAAATAAAGATATTCTGTTCATACTGTTCTCTGGTTTTCTCGGCATGTTTCCTTTCCAACACCAGACTCTTTTCTTTACTTTATTCACTTTAATTTGTTTTTTCTTTCTCAAAGTTCTACATTAGTGATTCTCTCTTACCATTTAATTTCTTATATTACTTGCAAGCACCACTCAATGAATGTTTGTAGTTTTTTAGTATACAGAGTAGTTGTTTTACATGTTTCAGCTCCATACAACGGTACTAATTTGACATCAAAGCTAAATGTTATGAGTTTGGTTCTAGTGTTTACATGCCTATCCTTCTATATAACACGTCTTCCTGCTTACCTTTTTATGTAAGCCTGTCTACTTATCTGAGTGCTCACCATGTGGTTTCAAGGGCCTTATTGTGGCAGGAAAAGAAAATAGCCTCACTGCCCCCTAACAAGCATGTAGTACTAATGAGAAAAATGTTTTCTGCAAGGTTTGAGTACATCTGTCTTGGAGGCCAGGAACCAGCAGTTTGCATACAAGTAAGGCATATCTGATGTGCACACAAAACTCAGGTTCCGGAACAAGACTAAAGTTCAGAAGGGAAGAAACAACCAGAACTTTCTGCCAGAATTTACAGCCAGTGAACACAAGATTTTAGTGCACCGTCTTATCGGGAATTAATCCATGCTCTTTCTCTCTGCCCTCACTTAGAAGCTGCATTTGTTCTGTAGCTAGCACAATACTTGTTGTCCTTGTGGACGCATGTCCAAATTTCCACGAAGGCGCAGATCTTCTAGCAGGTTGAACCAGATAATAATGGTACCAGGAAATGTTGTGGGAAGTATAAGTGTCCACTATATTTACATCATTCCCTAAGTGTCGGTTTGTTTATGAAAATATGAGACCATCACCATGTATCCATTATGCCATCGAAAAACCTCTTTCACTTAAAGAAATATACTCAGTGTTTAGTTGTGTTTTGAACAATTGAAGGAGAATCAATACTGTTTCTAGGATGTGGCTTGGCACTTACTTCATGAAAGTCTTTTTGGATCTGTGGCAGATGATCAGAAGCTTATGATGTGAGTATATTATATATTTTTTGGGTGTCTGTAAATGTTTATTATTCAGAGTATCCTTATTTTAGATTTAAAACAAGTACATATAATGCATATCGTGCGAGCTGTAGTCACTAGAAGCTCACACGCCTGATTGAAGGTCTTGGGTTCAAATCATCAAGTCATATTATTTAAAAAAAAAGGGCTCAGGTCGGCTCAGCATAAAATTGGGTAAGAGGTAAAGTCCTGAGAAGTTAGGGTGGCTGATGTGATGTTGACTGCTTCACACATTGAATGTTGATGTTTCCTTCAAAAATACAAGTTTAACATTATATTCTGCATTTACGTGGTGAGAGGATTTAATGCCATATAGAAGCAATCATGGCACAGTGATTGTGATCACATGCGTGAGATAAAGTTAAGGCCATTGAGATGTGTATAAGCAGATATTCCATGCCTCACCTCGGGCACTAGCAGGTTCTGTCTGCACTGTGATGTCAGGCGCTTAACACTTCCTGACATCCTAAACCAAAATCCTCTTCGTGTTCACCGGCTGTAAACTTTTTGCTTTGTGGAAAATTTTGTTCACCCAGTCTTGTTCCAGAACCTGAATGTTGCCTGTAAATCCGTTTTACAGATCTGACATGTATATGCAGATTTTTGTTTCCTTGCCTCTCAGGTAGATGCACTCAGACTTCGAAGAAAGCCCTTAGTTTAGCTGACTTTTCGGACATGCTTGTTGGGGAGGCAGCTGGTCTGTGGTTGTTTTTTTTTCTCCTCCACAACGGGGCTCGGAACCCGCAGAGGGAACAATAATATTAATTGATTACCAAAAAAACTGGCATGAATTTATTATTTCTATCCCACTTTTAAGGTTTTCATTTGAAACCCCCTTGTCCTTTTCTATTAGATGCTCTTCTCCTGCTATATAGTGACATAGTCAGTCTACTGTTGATTCTTCTAGCTGGGACACACGATCAAACAATACAAACAAGCCAAGCCATACGGTGGATGCTCATGCTGCAGAAGTGAACTGCCTCTCTTTCAACCCTTACAGCGAGTTTATTCTGGCCACAGGATCAGCAGATAAGGTGTGTTTGTTTGGGTGTATCATTAAAAAAAAAAGGAAGTAGATAGTGAAGCCTCTTTAACTGAAGTACAGATTCAACAACAATCAAACACAGCTGACTGTTTAACCAGGGCAGCCTGCAGCATCTAAATCAACAAGCCACTGCAATTCGTTACCTCCGCCCTGAGCTTTGTGAGAAAGAAAAAAACAAATCAGACACCCGGCTGCCCTGGTAAAACAGGCAACTATTTTTTTTCCATTGTAATTGAATTTGTACTTCATTTATAGAAGATTCACTTATCTGCTTCATTTATGTAATTGTTACTGTTGTATGCCCCTGACGAGATACAGTGAAATATGCCAGGCAATCAATTGTGCAGTCTATTGTTTGTGTATCCTTTATTGAAGAAATGGAAAATGATGCATGACAAGTTGGATATGGTCAACAATCTTTAGGAGTAAGTCAACAGTCTGGTCTGGTTTTTTCAACATGGTCTGAAAAAATTTGTGGCATCAGGGAGTGACTAGGGGATCTGACCGACACTCACTAAGTGAAAATGTAATACAAAACAAGTTTAGCCGTGACCACTTACAGCTAGGGTCAGAAAACATTGCTGCTCTCTGCACCTATTTCGCTATATTTGTGGTTAACTCTTTGAGTCCCAAGGAAAGCATCATACGTTTATTGGTTACTGCCTAGAAGCCTAATGAACGCATGATACACCAATTTTAGTCTGTTTTGACTACCTCTTGGGCCTATGATGCTAAACCCTCTGGGACTCAAAGAGTTAATGGACGGGCTGTCATTGAATCAGGTGTTTGTGTACAGGAAAAATGCAAGGTGGGCTACAATTACACTGCTCTTAGTACTATGGGAATCGGAAGAAATTATAAGCTGGCTGCTGAAGATAGAAACAGAGTGCTTATGTAAATGGGCTTATTTGTTTGCAACTTTGAAGAAAACTTTGATCCTATTGACTTTATGCTGTCAGTGCTAGATGTTGTCACTCTCAACAAAACATAAATGAAAATTAGTAACCATGGAAATGTATCAGAGAAAGACTTTAGTAGTGACCAGATGAGATAAAACCAGATATGAGGACATACAAGATAAAATCGGCACAGAACCGGTTCTAAATTACATACAAACACCACAAATCAAATGGTTTGCTTACTTGGAGAGAATGCCTTATGATGCTATACCATACAAGACATATACGAAAAGAGGAGGACGTAGAGCAAGCGGTAGACCAACAACATGATGGAAAGATAAAATCAGAGAAACTACAGCACTACGATGTGTCTGTGGTCGAAGCAGCCAGAAGAGCACGAAGCAGGACCGTATATATCCCTCGGCACCTGAAGCGGTAAAAGAGGATATAGAGAGGAAGAAGAAGAATTTTGAAGACTCCCATTTGAGAACCTGTTTCTAGGATGACCGCGAAGTGATGTACATAAATCTTGATCAGTATAAAGTCCACACTTGGAATATGGGCCAACTGCATGGTGTTCAGCATCTAGTACCACATTAAAGGAGTTGAACAAAGTGCAAAATCAAGCGCTCAGAGTCATCACAGGAGGGATGAAATCAATCCCCATATTAGAAATGGAGAAAGCTAGGAAAACACAGGCTCTGAGAGAACGCTGAGATACAAAGTTGCAAATACAAGCTGAAAAGTTCATCAGCATGCCAGATCACCTGATGAAAAATAGATTTAAGAACCTAGCCTTGGGACGGTTAAAAAGAAGCAGTTTTATACACCAAGCAAAATGAATATGTAGACAAACTACTGACCTTCCAGAAATTGGTTGCCCACTTAAAAGTATTCCAGAACAAACCCCATGGATACAAATCCAAACAAATGTGAAAGGGATATTTGACAAGAAAGAGCACGATAGTGTACAACGCAGAATGGCCACCCTCAGTTATATTGATGAAGAATACCCACAAGAACAATGGGTCAGAATCTATACAGATGGGTCAGCACAAAGTGCAGTTAGAAATGGTGGTGCTGGAGTGTACATAGAATTCCCAGATGGTACTAGGGATAAGTCCAGCGTACCAACCGGAAAATACTGCCATAACCTTGATGCAGAAACTCAAGCTATCAAGATAGCAACAGAGAAACTGCTAAATACCAATCTTGGCTCACAGTATGTGGTAATGCTAACAGATGCTAAATCCGTACTTGAAGCACTCCAGTCTAGAAAACTACCAGAATTGCAAACACTGCTGACACAACTTAGCCTTCAAAGAAGACTCGTAATGCAGTGGATACCATCTCATTGTGGAGTGCCTGGAAATGAGAAAGCTGATCAACTGGCAGGGGAAGGTGCGACAAAAGTGCAGCCGGATGTACCAGTCACATACCACCAAAAGAAAAAAATCATTAAATCGATCAGGAAACCACCAGCCCCAGCACAAGACGACTATTTTATTATGGACAGACCAGAAGAAGTCATTATCCTCCGCCTCAGAACAGGGCACAACCGATTACGTAACCACATGTACACAAAATTCAAGATAGGCGTATCAGCCATGTGCACCTGTGGAAAGGTGCCCCAGACAGCAGAGCATGTACTCCAGGACTGCACCGAATTTGACACAAACCCTTTGGCCAGAAAAAAACAACAGTGGAACGTAAACTCTATGGACCACTGAATGAACTAACAATGACAGTGAAATTTATATGAGAGACAAAACTGCTGATATAGGCAACTTATTTCAGTAAAACGAAAGAAGAAGAAGAACAAGTCCTGGTTTCTAGTGTACTGCCACCGTATGAGAGTGTTGCAAAGTTAATCTTATGTCTTTTTTTGTTACTGTTTTCAGACTGTTGCATTATGGGATCTGAGGAACCTGAAGTTAAAACTTCATTCTTTTGAGTCACACAAGGATGAAATTTTCCAGGTTAGCTATCATGTGATCTGAATGTGCCAGGTTTATGTTAGGAGGGAGGAGGGACTTTGTTCTACTATCAAGATGAGTTACTGAAATAGTCTTCACATTAACTTTTCCCCCAGGGCTAGGGGTTTAAAAAAAAAGATACCATTACTTCGCCATAAAAGTGTCAAAAATGTGCTGGCACTCACCAGAAAGTGTCTGCCACAGTAGTGATAAAAACACCTTAAATAAGTTCCTGTTCTGCTTGCCAGGGAGAGGTTGGGGAGAGACTTCTTTAACTGTACTCTTTGCCTACTTGTTTCTTAGTCAGCTCAAACAGGGCCAGCCGATTTTTTTGCCAGCTTTTTTTTAAATGTCTTTACCATTTTAATTCATCTTGTCTCTCTAATTTTCTTTCACCATGATTTAGGTCTCCATCTGTTTTGAGATAAGTATCTATTCAAGTGGGACATGAATGATATATGTATTGAGGTGGATTCATGGGAACAGGATGACATGGATCGTGTTTCATGGAGGTGCATAGTCAAGAAGGGATAGGGATATGGGAGAAAATGATTGCATATAGGTTCTTTCAGGCACATGGATTTTGACAGACTTGGCTCCCATTAATTTCCCTTTTAGTAGTGTTAAAAAAATAAAGAATGTAATGTATCGCTATTCCCTACAAAAGTATATATATTTTTTAAAGAGGACTGAATGTACATTTCGAACCTGATATTTTGTGTTTAATGCTGTTATAGTTAGAAAAAATTCAGCAGGTGTTATTTTTACAAAGACAAAATGTGAAAAATGTTCACTTACCATGGTTTTGTAGCCGCAAGAGCAGTGAAAATCCAAACTTAAGAATAACACTTTAAAGCTTGTTCAATTTCCCGACAAGTTCAAAATTGTTGATAGGTTTCTTAGTTTAGCACTCAGAGGCTCTAGGTTCCTATAGAGCGCTGAACACAATTGAAAATAAAAATGGCCAGATTTACAAAAACAACTTTGTACATTTATATACAAACTGTAGCTGCAATGTATTCTTTGCCAGCTTAGTCATAGCATGGTACTGTTTAAAACAGTCCTTTGGTTGCTGACATCATCATCATCATCATCATCAAACCACCAAACAAGTAATAAATATAAGCAGTACTGGCAACTTAAAAAGAAGTTTGAGCAAAGAGGGCACAAACTTTAGATTGCACAATTTATTTCACATCATTATCTTCCCGTAACACTACGTGTCGTTGGGTCACCAGTTTCTCTTGACTGTCTGATCAGCTCTTTCCACCTTTGGCGGTCAGTTGTGATGGACTTTCTAGTTGCATGCCCGAGGCCTGTCCAGTCAATCAGGTTCTGTAACTAGGTCTTTCGTGGTCTGCCTCTTCTCCTCTTTTCCTCTACTGGTTGCTGAAATGGATGACTGTAACATCTTTCACAAATGAAGTGGGCCCTCTTGGGTTTAGCTCATCAAAACTGCAAGTTTATCTAACAGCTGATCGCTTAGCTGCCGCTGAAGCTCTGAAACTGTTTATGTCAGATGTTTTTTTTTAAAATTCTGAAAATGATCATAAAAACTTACATTTTTTGGAAAGTGACTCAAGCGGTGAAATGGCACCAACAGCAGCTATAAATTTCTGCTTATTTTGCGGCCTGTGCTTGTGTTCTGAACATTAGTGTCCATGGCTAGTCGGAGAAAATTCACTGTCGGAAAATGACGTTAGCAGTGAATAAATTTGAGCCTGAATGTATGAACTAATAATTATAAATAAACTAATAACTTTCCCTAAAATATTTCAATGGTAGTTCTGAACATTTAAAGTGAATACAGAGCAATATGCGAATCAGTTTATATGGGACACAATTGATGCAGACTGTGGTTTGGTCAGATCGGAACTTCTCAATCAACACACACACAGCGATGCTCGGGCCTGAAAGTTAAGAGGTGAGCATCTGAGAAGGGCCTTAAATATACGGTTGCAATAGATATTCCGAAATCTCATCCTCTAATTGTGGGAGGCTTTTCTTGACAAGAGTGGGTCTTGCTGGTTCACTCACCGTTGCCACGGGCTGGGTTTCTCATGCCTCCCTAAGGCACAGTAAGTATAACACTACCATTTGGAAGGAAGGACGAGTGCCAATAGCCAACCAGTTTTTCAAGCGGAGCCATATTTCAGCTCTAAATGACTGTTTCAAACACTACCCTACTATGACTAAGCTGCACTGAATACAATCTGTACAAAGTTAATATTTTGTGCGTAAGTATAAATGAAAATTGTGTAATCATTGCTCTTTTTAGATTTGAAAATGAGAGAGATTGAGAGAGAAAGAGAGAGAGAGAGAGAGAGAAAAATAAAAAAAAAAGATGGTGGTAGGGTGTTGCCAGTTAACTTGTTGACTTCCTTAATTATGACCTATTTCTTTCTCTAACATGCTGAATGATTTTCTCCGAAAATTATAGGTCCAATGGTCACCACACAATGAAACAATCCTTGCTTCAAGTGGAACAGACAGGCGACTTCATGTCTGGGACCTCAGGTAAGATCTCTTCAAAACTAAATGCAGCACTCCTTCACTGCTCACTCCCCTCCCCCTACACACCCCCCCCCCCCCCCCCAAGTTTCACCTAGTAGTTATTCGTGTTTGAATGCTTTTTTTGGGTACTACATAAGTAGGTTAAAACATTGATGATATAATTTGGGTTTAAGTAATACTTTTTCAGAATATTAAATTTTTTATTTAGTTTATATTTTAATAGGGGTGATATAACATGCTGGTAATTTCACCCACCTTTTATCACACTGATTGCTTAAAATCACATGTAAACAGAGTGATAATTTAACTTAGAGTGATAATTTAACTTATTTACTTTCACAGAATTCCCTGTGTGGGTTCTGGGTTTTTCCATTGTGGGGGAAACCCCAGCCTCAAATAGGCAAAGCCCTGGAAAGAAAGGTGGCCACTATGATATTGACCACATCATCCACCAAGTGCCACTTGATGTGTAAAATATAGGTCTAGCGCTATTTGCCCAATACACCTGAAGGTGTGAAAAAAGAATCCTGACCTAATGTAATCAAACTGTAAAACAAATTAAACATTGATGGAAAAGATCTACGAATAATAAAGAGTATATTGGCAGCAAACAGCAGCTATAAAAATTAACAACTGTTTAGGTACATTTCAAAGCATAAAGAGGGGCGTACGACAAGGATGTGTACTGTCACCTGATTTTTTTCAATATACAGTGAAAATATAATGAGATCTTTAATCAATATGCCCGGAACTGTGGTTGGTGGGCACAATATAAACAATTTATGCTATGCTGATGACACTGTTTTAATAGCAACAAGTCAGAAAGAACTACAGGAAATGATAGACATTGTGGTGTTAGAAAGTGGAAGAATGGGCCTCAGTTTGAATAATGGGAAGTAATGGTGGTATCAAAGAAACGAATTATTCCTAATTGTGTAATAAAAGTCAATGGTGTTATTTTGGGACAGGTACAGAAATGTAAGTATCTGGGCACATGGATAACATCAGATGGAAGATGCATAACTGAGATAAGAAGCAGATCAGGACAGGCAAAAACTGCATTCTATAAATGAAGAACTTCTTGTGCAATATATCCTTGTCACGGAGAGTTAGAAAAAGAATTAGGTAGGCAGTCGGTAGGCAGGCCAAACAATTTCTTGAGGCCTCAGAGATGTGGTTTTACAGAAGAATGCTTAGAATACCTTGGACAGCCAAAAAGAGCAACCAAGAGGTTTCAAAAGAGGTGGGAGCCCGAAGACAACTTGTCACAGACATCAGAAGGAGACAGCCATCATTTTTCGACCATGTTATGAGAAGAGGGAAAATAGAACATGTTGTGACCACTGAAAAGATCTGTGGAAAAGGAGGGATAGAAGAAGATAAGATCAGATTCTTAACAGTCTTGTTGCATGGCATGGAGGTGTGTCGGCACACGGACTGATGCATGCTGCAAGAAATCGTAGATTGTGGAGAGGCATGATCACCCACGCTAGTCAGCAAGGCACCTGATGATGATGATGATGACCTAATGTGGAGAAAAAAGAATAAACCCACTGCCTCCCCACCGAGAAACTGGAACCTTTCTTTGAAGTCTGTGGCATCTGTCTGAGTAGCAAGGAACAACCAGCTGCTCACAGATAAGCCAGTAAAATGGACGTACATGCAAAACTTTGGCCCTGGTACAAAGCAGTCCATTTGTTCCACATTCTAGTGCTTGTTTGATGATTCTCTGTCCGCTTTACCTTGTAGTCTGCCCACTTTTTAACCATCTTTTTGTTGTTGTATGATTGATGGCACAAGCTACTGAATAATTTCACTCATAGATCATGTTGTGTCATTGTGTGTAGTATATTTTTTTTTTTTTTTTTTACATTCTCTTCTCCAGCAAAATAGGAGAGGAACAGTTACCCGAAGATGCAGAAGATGGTCCACCAGAGCTATTAGTAAGTGATCCTGAAGAGAGAGAGAGAGAGAGAGAGATAGAGAACGGCGGGCCTGCACACACACACACACACACACATGTGTATACCTACATTTGTATGTACAAGTGTAAATTTACATATGATAGAGAGTGTATGAGTCACTCAATCAGTGAAAACACTGGTTCTTACACTAAATATTTTTGTGATTGTTGTCACATTCCTGCCCTGATTGTATTGCAAATGTTTGTGTCCCAATTATTGCATATAAATATTTATGTTCTAGTTGTCTCTAAGTATTTTTGTCCTAGTTGTTATTTTAATTATTTATATCCTAGTGTTTGCAGTAAATGTTTCTATTTTTTTTTGTAAATTTATTTCTATTCTTGTTGTTCCTGTAAATATCTTTGTCCTTATTATTATAAATGTTATCATACTTGATACTGCTAATGTATCTGTTGTTGTTACTGCTGATTCCCTGATACAAAATGCTGCAGAGCTTCATATATGGTGTCTTTAATAAAAATACATCCACTTTCAGTTTATTCATGGCGGCCATACAGCTAAAATCTCTGACTTCTCATGGAACCCCAACGAACCTTGGGTCATCTGTTCAGTGTCCGAGGACAATATCATGCAAGTGTGGCAGATGGTGAGTAGTTCTTTGAGTATTGTATGCAAAAATGAGTCGAAGTTGTATTCATGGCTTGTAGTGACCCTTGATTCCTTGAATACACTTTTCTTGACTTGGGCACTTTCTTCTTCTGCTTCTCTCCATTTATCTCTGATGACACTGTTTAGTTATGTTCTATTTCACTTTATCTTGTGAAATGAATAACACCACTTCTCCCCCTCCTCCTCCCCCCACCACCACCACCACACTGGACTTTCCCAGGCAATCCACATGAAATCTCAGTCCCCGAGATGGGGTGAAAAAAAAAACAACAACCCACGGTTCACTATAAAATGAGTGCCCTGGAAGTAGCCTGCCAGTGAAGTGGTCTGTGGTTCAGTCATCTGTAGCGGCAGGATCTGTGTAAACTTGTGTTTAACTAAAGCGACCTGATGTAGACAAACCCCAAAGTTTTACCAGATGGAATATTTGTAATATCTGGGGAAAAGGTAATGAAAATGGTTGTTAGCTGGTCATTTCAGCCAGTTTAGTTGTGCCTCTATTTGGGTATTGAAGGTCTAACATTTAACATCCATACTGCAGTAATATACAGAAACTATAGTAGCATATTTAAGTTATTGATTTGCAGTTAAATCAAGTGAAACAGGGGTGTACTTCATATCCCTTTTTATTTGGTACAGCTTTTGAGAGTATGAGAGAAAAAAAAAACCTACGAAACACCAGCATTGACTGGGCGGAGAACCCACAGTCGTAAAATCTAGATTTTGCAGATGAAATTGATTTTCTAGGTAAGAAAATAAAAACAGGATTTGGCAAAAATAGTATCAAGAGTTAAATTATAGATAAGTTGTATAATAATATATTGAAGACATCAATAACAGATGTAGCAGATGTAACACTAGAGAAAAAGTATTAAAGTAGCAGAACGATTTACTTGCCTTAGAAAAATGCTGAATATAAAATGGGATGAATTCAAAGAGTGAAGAAATACGAGGAATATCCAGGCAGTCACTGGTATCAACAGTGTTAAGACAGAGAAGGTAGCATTATATTGGACACATTCTGAGAAGAAATGAGCAGAGAATCGCAAAAGAGGCACTGAAATGAGAAATAGATAATTTGAGGACATTCAAGAGAAGCTGTAAGGCAGATGTTAAGGAAGGCCAAAAGTGCTGGAATGGATTCCAACCATCATATTAAAGGGATTGCACAGGATAGAAGGGTATGGAGAAATAGACTGCAAGCCCTGTGTGACTTGTAATAGCTCGGCAGGACAGTTAATAAATAAATGAATAGTAGAATAAATGTTAAGTCACCTGCTTGTGAGTTCAATAGTCTGATTTCAGTCTCCACCAGAGGCAGAAATATTGACTTTGACCGTGTTGCCCCAGCTTTAAAAAAAAATGGACCACAGAAAATTTTTAAGAGTTGCCCGGAAAGGTAAAAATAATGAGGAAGGGAACTGAGCTCTCCACCTCACATATCCTTGGCTAGAATATGCGAAAGCTTAACACTAAGCACCTCAAACTGCAAGTGGACTTGCTTTTGCAATGGTGTCATTTGTGTATTTTGAGATACAGTCTGGTGTCTTTTTTAAAATTGTCAGTTGTTTCTGATACCTCTTTGTTTCGGATACCTGCTTCACCCCCCCCCCCCCCTCCCCCACCCCGTATTCACACAGTTGCCTAGGTGTGAACCTTTTTCTGTGTTTGCCCTTAAACAGGAAATAGACACATAATTTTTTGCTGAACAGCTAGGCTGTGATATGCACACTTTTTTTGGTCACACTTTTTTCAGCAACTGGCACGATGCTGACCACATCACCCACTGGATACCGATTTGTATAAAATATAGGTCTAGACCTATATGCCTGATGTCGTAGAAAAGGGTCCTTTACTTTACCTAATGCCAGCAAATACTTAATTAGTCACGTTTCATAAGCCGCTTGTTGAGTGATGGTGAATCTCTTCTTAATGTCCTCTTCAAAATGAGGTCACAAGACCCACACAGGGCGAGTATAAAGCGTAAACCTCTAAACAGTGTTACTGCAGAGTCTTTATAGTGAAGGGGTCAACCCATGTGCCAGGTGCTGTGGAGATCAAGGGCTCATTTCCTGGACACATTGTTTAGTGGTGAAGGTAGCTTTTTTGACACTCAGGAGTTGCTTTTTTTTGGACACTCTCAACAGACAGCTGGCCATTTTAGAGAGAGAGAGAGAGCTTGAACTCTGTAGGATAAGCTCAGGCACTGCGATCAGTTCTGTTAAACTTTAACCGTAAACTGCATGTTTCTCATACCTGCTTTTGTCCTCCTTATTCAACCAGCTGCATGAGCAGGCATCTTCTCTCCGAAATTGAAATTGTTTTGACCCTATCAGGCACCACTGCTGACTGGAAAAAATAATAGCAGCAGAAGGCATGGTCCAAGGAAAGGGGCAAGCACGAAGATGGACACAGGAAATAACTGACACTGTGAGTCAGCTTGGACAATTTGCACAAGGTGGGAGAGCTGGCAGTACAGCAACGTTTCTTTCAGGGAGACTGATGTGAGCGACATTCTGTGAAGGACCTACTACATGTTGTTATGTTATCACAATCGAGTCTTTGCACTTTATGCATCCCCAAGCGTGCTCAGTCATCCGATGCAGTAGCCGCTCCAAGGTACCTCTACTGATTGTTCCCACGAGGAATTAGTTATAATATTTCCTGTCTTTACCTCGAAGACAGCATATCTGTGCTTCACCAAGCTAAGCATTAGAAGTTAAGTAAAGATCCCTTTTCTGTACAGCGTTGATATCAGCCTTGTCCATGCTTCTTCCCATTTGCCTTGGTGCATTACTCGCCACATGATATGAGTGTGAACCAAATTTTCAAATCTACCATTGCTTCTTAATCTCCAGGCTGAGAACATCTACAATGATGAGGAGCCTGAGCAACCAGTAGGAGAACTGGAGGCTGCAGCATCGTAATGTTAGCTTGTTGGTTATCCAGTAGTCGGCACCATTGGAGAAAATGGATGGCAGCTGCATTATGGCAGAGAAATGGGTTATTGTTGATAGACACAGACTGGACTTTGTTGTTGTTTCCCCAGTGTCTGATGATCCAACACAACACTTTGTCAATAATAAATGTTTTTATCATGGCTGAATTGTAATAAATCATTATTCTTCATTGTTTACATTAACTCTTTTTGAATCATTTTTAGATTTTCTCCCCCATAAGTTTTGACTCTTTCTGTGGTTTCATGTAATCTAAAAAAATTTTGGTGTTATTAGGAGACCAAACAATTCAAATAAGAAAACTTATCTGCTGTATCTGTTTTTATATTTGATTCTGAATGAATTAGTTTAGTTAGTCTCTCCTCTTGAGCTTAGGGTATCGCATAGGGTAGAGGTCATAACTCTCCATGTCTGGCGGTTTATTGCCATCTGATTCCGGTCTTAGTTGTTTGTTAGGCCCATGGTTGAGCCTTCCCTGATGATGGTTCTGCTTCTCTCTTCGGGTGTCCATATGAGGGCTTAATGCGTCAGTCTGATCTTATCCATTGTGAGTGCATGGCCTGTGTAGTTCCAGCGGTGCTTTTTGAATGAATGTTTACATTTAATTACTTCTAATTACTTTTGTTGTCTTTTTCACACTTAGGTTTCAGTTGTTTTGTGCAGGTTTCAAGGCCCCCTGCCCTCATTACAAGCATGTCATATGAGGCAACTAATCAGGGGTTTTCTGTAAAGGGACCGACAGTCTGCATACAAATAAGCCAGATTTGTAAAACATATGCAGGTAAAACTCTTGTTCTGCAACAAGACTAATGTGCAGAAGTAGGATAACAACCAGAACTTTCTGCGGGAGTTTGCACTCGGTAAACACTAAGTAGAAAAAAAAAAGAAGATATGCTTGTTAAGGAGCAATGGGTTGTATCCTTTTTAAAAAAAAAACCCAAAAATGGGGCCCTCGTAAAAAAGGCTGATTATTTCATTTGCTGAAGTTCCGGGGCCCCATTGTGGGGGAAACAAGAATAGACCCACTGCTTCCCCAACAAGCATGTCAGTCGGCTAATTAGGGGCTTCCTTCGAAGTCGGTGTGCATCTGCCCGAGCTCTCCATGTCTGGCGGTTTGTTGCCACCTGATTCCGGTCTTAGTTGTTTGTTAGGCCCATGGTTGAGCCAGAGCGGCAAGGAACAACCAGCTGCACACAGATAAGCCAGTAAAACAGATGTACATGCAAAACTCGGGCCCTGGCACAAAGTCAAAGTCCTGGTGGATGAAAAACTAGGAATTTTCACCGGAGCTTACAGCCGGTGAACAAAGGAGAAGAAGATTTATGGAAGTATGCATGATTCTATATAAATGTTTACATTAACTCTGTCTTCTTACAATTAGTTGTTACAATTTTTTTCTGTTCGAATGTGTAGTTTTTAAAAATAATTAATATTGCATGTGAAGGAAATCATACAATAACTTGACTAAACAGAACAGTGAACATGGCAGTATTTCTAAGATAGGTTAACATAAAAACACTCGAGACAAGAAATGAAGAAGAAATCTTTCTTGAGTTAACTACATCTAATCACTTTTCAATTTTCAAAAGTTACAATAGGTTTTTAGAAGTGTCTGCTTTTGTGTAATGTACAAATACTCTAATGTTGATAGGGAGAACAAACATGTTGAATGTGAAAACTCATCTGCTGAATCTGTTTATCTGATATGAAATTCATTACAGTTGTTAAGTTCCTGAGCGTCATTTTGTTTTTGTTCAGAAAAAAGGTGTGATTATGAATGATGTTTTGACCTTTGGTGTGGTAGAAGCTGTGAACTTTTACTTTATGAACTTGTTTGTTATTAGTATACAAAAATCAAAACAGCATTTTTCTTGTATTTAAATAAATAAGCTTCCCGTATGGGTCTCAGGCCCCATTGGGGGGGGGGGGGGGGGGAGAGAACAATGGTTCCCTCTCTTTCCCAACAATCATTTAGTAAAAGGTATTTAATAAAAAGCATCTAATTCGGAATTATTCTTTTGAAGTCAGTGCATCTGAGAGGCAAGGAACCAACAGTCTGCATATAAATAAGGCAGATCCTTAAGTTCTGAAACAAGACAAAGTCCAGAAGCAGATGAACAACCAGAGCTTTCCACCAGAGTGTACAGCCAGTGAACGCTAAAGAGAAAATTAATAATAGAATGGAAACTGACTCTCTCAGAATAGGATTGATCAAATGACACGGTAGTGCACCAAACCAAAAACCCACACTTTTCAGGCGTAAAGGGCAAGACCTATATTTTATTGACCATCGGCATTCAGTGGGTTATGTAGTCAGCATCACGCCGGCTGCCTTTACTTCCTAGGACTCCACCTGGTACCCATTGAAGGCTGGGCAGATGCTTGAGGCTCAGAGGAAAGGCAAGACGGACGTTTAATCAGAATGCTACTGGCACCATTAGTATTGGAACTCTTCGCTGGCTGCTGAAGATGGGGACGGAGCGCTTATGGAAATGCCCCGAGTGCTGTGATGTCGGTTCTTGAATCAAATCAAATCAAATGAAGGCTGGGAGCCAAGGTAATTTTTTTGAAGTCCCAAACCATGACCTCCCGATCAGCGGGCAAGTGTCTAGCTGTTACACCACGGTGATGAGTGCTATGTAGATGCTTGTATTTACTGTCTTGGATATCCATCGCTTATGTGGTCACCTCTAGGACTGCTTCCATTATGTTTAAGTTACAGGGCTTTCTGCAGTGCACTGCCTGGTGGTGGTCTTGGCACACATCTGAACCACTTGGTCTGTTGTCTACTAATGTAGTTTAGAAAACTAATAAATATGTCAGAGACAAAATATACAAATTTGCAGGACATCAGGAGCCTCTCTTGGCAGTGTTGCTAGCTTGGTTTAATCACGTGGTCAAGCATGATTCGATTGCAAAGACTACTTCAAGGAACATTTGGGTGTAGTCGAAGAAGAACCTGAAATGACATCAAGAAATGGACAGGACTACGTTATCATTCACTTATTCATCAAGACAGAAAGATGACGGGTTCTATGTGCTAGTGCTTCCATCAATACACCCCCACGACCCTAATAAGTCAAGGGTTATGTTATGGTAATATAGTTTAGCAATAGTTCCGTCCCAACTTCTTTCCTGATATTTCTGATTCTGTCTCTTCTAGTAACATTTAGTTTTTGTTGTAGACATTTCATTCAGTCGTTTTGATTGTTCTATTCTCAGTTGCCTTTTTTTTTGGCACTGGTAACAAAGTTTTAGTAGAAATTACTGTATCGATTAGTGCTCCTTTGGTGTCTGTTGCTACAAGTTTATTTTGCCGTATTGGTGACCAACGATCTGATTTGCATTATTACATCTGTGTTCTGTCTCTGAACTTCTACAAGATGTCGGCCAAAATTTCCATGCAACTGTTTCATAAGACCACTTCCGCCCCAACTCCGCCTGTTAAAGAAGCATAGTTTCATACACAAAATCCAGTTGCATATTGTCTCTTAATGAAGTCTGGTTTACAAAGGATTACTTTATTCTTTGGGCTTTTATGCGGGAGACCCTGATTTGATCCCCGGTAAGTAGTTTTTTGTGCCATGGACCAAATTTAACATCCTACCTACATAGTCCGTGGCGACAGCACTAGCCAGGCGGCCTTAAATCCTCAGGCTCAAGACGACCCCCCCCCCACCCACCCACCTCTCTAAAATTAGTAAAAAAGTCAGTAGTGACACTTGTTTCTTTTAACTATAGAAAATAATTGTACACCGAGACCAACAACTAGAGTTTTGAGGGATAAGAGGTTGTAGTCAAGATCGACTTTATTGTTGTTAAAAGCATGTTGCAAACCAGCCCCTATTTGTTGGCCATTTGTGGATTTACTAAGCAATTTTATTACTTTTATTGGTTTGTGACGGTCACAGCTCCATTTGTGAAATATCCCTCTGTGGGATCCAGGGCCCTCTTGTTGGGAAAACAAGAATAGACCCACTGCCTACCCAAAAGCATGTTGTAAGAGTCGACCAATTGGCAGCTTCCTTCAGAGTTGGAGTGCATCTGCCTGAGAGGCAACGAACAAACAATCTGCATACAAGTAAGTCAGATCTGTATGTGAAACGGATGTACACACAACACTCAGGTTATGGAAAAGAGCTACAGTCTAGAAGTAGATAAACAACAATAACTTTCCGCCAGTTTACAGTTGGTGAATGCAAAGAAGAAGATTGTAGAAATAAACAAAACGGCCTGCTACCCAGTCACCTGCAGCTGAGTAGACGTTTCAGAATTTCACAGCTTTTGCAACACTGAAGACTTCATTGAAGTAGTAGTAGATTTTTACCCCACTAGGACATCACACAAGTGATAAACATCCGATGACACAAAGTGCCACCATGTGGATAAGGATTACCGTGGAGAGGTCCCAGAAACCGCGTTCAGCCATTAGACAATATTTATGGTCGGGCTATATTGCGGCCATCGGAAAGAGCCAGGGTGGGGCTTCAGAATAATGAAAAATGGCATCTCACAATGAGATGACTGGATTGAGACGTCATTGTACCACATGCCAGGCTTTATCTCACGTGGCTCAGGTGCTGTCCACAGATTGGCTAGTCTCCTGCCTTGATCACGACATAAAACATGAACATTGTAGCTCTAGCAGTCATCCCCAGGGAACGTAAACATTGGTCAATTCAGTCTGAGAAACAAACCTGCAGAGTGTATGGCAAACAGTTTAACTTTTAAGACAGAGGATCAAACTGATACCTGCATCTCAATGTCGGACGCAATTTGATGTTGTTTTAAAGCCCCACTTTGGCTGTTGCACAATGATTGCACATTAAGGAAACAATATATCCCCGAAGCTATCAAAATTGTCCAATTATTTACAGTACAATTTCCATAATCACAACCCAAATCAAAGCAGAATGTGAAACTACAATTTGCATTTTGTTTATTCAAGTCAGTACATGACATATAAGTTTAAAATAACATGTACTCAGAGAAATCAGTTAAAACTATACAGATATATCCCAGTTATAACCCTGAGGGTTGAACAGAATATTTTTGAAAAAATACTTCTACAAGCTGTTATCGGGGGCCCTAATATAACCCAGCCTATGGGTTGAACGGGGTTTTTGGGATCTGTCTCCGGGTGATCCTCGTTCGAAAAATGGCACTTTGTGTCACCAGGTGTTTATTGCTCAATATGATGTCCTGGTGGGGTTAAACGTAGCCATCGACAGTTATACAGGCCCTGAAACTAGACTGGTGACGTCACTTCCTGAGGCAAACAAAATGGATGTATCAGTGTGTGTTCGATTTTATTTTTCTTGTGAAAGTTTTTAATGTGGTTCAATTTTCACGTCTGATTCACCTATAAGCGGTATTTCAGGGAGTAGATTTAGTAAGCAATTTCTGCAATTTACGTTGGATTTATCGTCAGTGTGTTGGTTTTCGAGGAAATATGCCTGCGAAATGTTCTGTACCCGAGTGTCGTTCAAATTATGACCTTTCTAGTGGATATGTAAGTTGCTTCAGATTCCCTTCGAATTCTCTTTTAAGAGACAAATGGCTGAAACATATTTCACGGAAAAATTGGACTCCTGGGAAAACCAGTGTAGTATGTATAAAACATTTTCGTACGTCAGATATTATTGTGTCTGATAAATATACAGACAAATCAGGAATCGAGCATATACTTCCAGGAAAGAATCCCGCTTTAAAAAAAGATGCTTATCCAACTATTTTTCCAGATCTTCCATCCTATTTATCGGTGAAAGTACCAGACTCTCGCAAAACTCCAGAGGAACGTGTATCACATATTAATCGTAATTATGATCAAAAAGTAAATGATTGGCTGTCCTCAGATATTATTACAGATTTCCAAGATCTGGAGTCACAGATAGGAAACAAACTGAAAGGACACTTTGAAAAAAATTGGAAATACACTTCTGTAGATGGAACTTTAGCATGTATTGTTTTGTATGTCATTACCATACAGTCAGACTCTGCACCATCCATAGGTGTCAGCATAAAGGTGTTACTTGATATGACTATAAAAGTCTTTGTTCAAAATAAAAAAGTTAAAAAGACAAAGACCTTAAATGGATTGTAGACAACAATAAACTTGTCAGATGGTCACAGCTTGAAAATCTTGTAATTCATTACAATGCCTGGGATTATAATAAAATGCAAAGCCAAAATAGCTTCACAGATTTTGTGGGAGAAGCAGGAAGTATTTTGAAGAGTGCTGCAGAGCAACAGTGGACTCCTAATGGGACAGCTGATGAAGTAACTGACACACAAATAAACTTTCTTGCAGAGCAGCTGCAACTTTTAACCGTGTTAAAAAACAGACGGCGTTACAGTTGTAGCACATTATGTTTCGCTTTCATGCTGTTCATTAAATCTCCAGCATGCTACCGGTTTATAAGAAAATCTCGTATGTTGTGCCTGCCTCATCAAAGAACACTGCACAATTTAACTTCACAGTTGTCATTGTCTACTCATACTGGCAGCATTTCACATTACTTGAAATTGAAACAAGACAAACTGACAGAGCTAGAAAAGATTGTAGTGGTTCAGATGGATGAAATATATGTTAAATCTGCAATTACTTACTCTGGGGGCAAAATATTTGGCAATGCAGACAATGCAAAAGAAGCAGCAACAACAGTGTAGGCTTTCCTCATATCTTCAGTTTTTTGAAGCTACCAGGAAATTATAGAGCTTTCACCTGTGAACAGAATGACATCTCAGGATCTACGTTTGAAATTACTCCACTGTATCCACTTTGTACAGGAGTGTGGTTTCACAGTAGTTGCTGTAATTGCAGATAATAGTGCTGTCAATCGCAGAGTTTACAGTGATCTCCTAAAACCAAGCCAAACTTTTATTGAGAACCAAGATTTTGCTAATAAAAAAATATTTTTACTGCATGATTCTGTACACTTGCTAAAATGCATGTGGAGGAACTGGATCAACCAGAAGGACACAAACCAGACATTTACTTATCCTTTAATAACTGGACAAATGCTAAACGTCTGTGATACTGATAGAGCTGCAGAAGCTAACTTTTCTCATTTAAAGAAACTGTATTATAGTGAGCAAAAGAATATTGCAAAACTGGCACCTAAACTTTCCCACAAATCCATCTATACCTCCAGCATGGACAAGCAGAATGTTCCTCTTGCTTTGGCAATTTTTAATGAATACAATGTTGCTGCTCTGCGTCTAGTAGGCAGAAATGAAACAGCAGATTTTATTGAAGCCATCCTTAGATGGTGGCATATTGTTAATGTAAAAGGTAAATTATAGAAAAATAAAAACCGACGCATCCTTGCTGGATAAATCATCTAAGAAAAGAAAACTGACCAAATTCACCCAGTAATGGATTTCACGGATTATGTAACTTCAATTTGGACAGCTACATGGTAAGTAGTTTCTGTAGTGCTTTTAGTTTCTATGTCATATTGTGAATATGTGAATAGTTTCTGTTGTGATTTCTGTTTCTATGTCATATTGTGAATATGTGAATAGTTTCTGTTGTGATTTCTGTTTCTATGTCATATTGTGAATATGTCAGTAGTTTCTTTGGTGCTTTCTGTTTCTATGTCATATTGTGAATATGTGATTAGTTTCTGTTGTGCTTTGTTTATGTCTTATTGTCAATACCTATATCCAGGGCTGTTCAACTAAGTCAATTTAGGTTAACTCAGAAGCCAACATTGTGAAATCAGGGATCATTATGGGCCAGCAGTCCGAGTTCCAGCTTAGAAAAACCATTTTTTCATCCCAACCAGCAGTGATCCGCGGGCCACTCGCTAGGCCTCAGCGGGCCAAATTTGGTCCGCGTGCTGACTGTTGAATAGCCATGAGCTTACTGCTATACATTTTGTGGGCTAGTACTCAGGGGACGGCCGGGAACCCAAAAAAAAAAAAACAGGTACTGTCTGAATGAAAAAGTAACATAACGTTAGCCAGCGGCGGTGACGTCACGTCCCGCTGATGACGTCAGTAGCTAGGCCTGGCCATGGGTTAAACGTCATCATCAGTACAATCAGAGAATCAGAGTACTGCGCCCTTGGGGGAACTATTGGTCAAAAGTCTGTATGTACTGTTTATCTTTTAAACTACTCAGTCCTAAATAATCGATGAAACCACACACATACCTCTCATTACTGAATAAAGATAAACATACACTTTAGCAGTTAGCTGTTGATAATTTATTACGAGCATACTTTGAATCTTTTCTCCAAAATATGCCGGCGTGGTGGGTAATGAAGAGGCAGACAGATTGGCTGGATCTGCACCACTGGGTGGTGAATTTTTACAGGACAAGGCAGATGTTGTCAAGGCCCTTTGGGAACAAGCAACGGAATCAGTAGAGAAAGAAGATGATTATGGCCTGGAGAGAATAAGGCACCTGGGTGTAACCAGAGAGTCTGGCTCACTACACTCAGAGGAAAGGCAAGACGGACTTTTAACCAGATTGTGACCGGTTCCATCAGTATTGGAACTTTGCGCTGGCTGCTGAATGTGAGGACGGAGCATGCATGGGAATGCCCCGAGTGCTGTGATGTCAATTCTTGACTCAATTCAACTCAACTCAATTTATTTCGAAACAGTAAATTCTGCGTGAAAGGTGATAAAACTCAATGTCTCTATGGTTAGCGTACCTAGCAGAAGGTGTTAACTTCTTTCTCTGCCTGACAACCGATTTCTGCATGATGGTCCTCGTGTTTGTTGTTGTTCAATACCCATTTCCAACAACCGATTCCTGCATGATGGTCCTCGTGTTTGTTGTTGTTCAATACCCATTTCCAACAAGCGATTTCTGCATGATGGTCCTCGTGTTTGTTGTTGTTCAATACCCATTTCCAACAACCGATTTCTGCATGATGGTCCTCGTGTTTGTTGTTGTTCAATACCCATTTCCAACAAGCGATTTATCGTCGCTGACTCCTTGATCTCAACGTCTCTGGAACGCAGCGCACTAGAATACCTAGCGATACCATCCTATACAAGGCATACTTCAAGAAAGGAGGATGCCATAGAACTTTAGGGAGACTAAGAACGCAGTGGATAGACAACATCAGAGCAGTTGAATAGTTTCAAGAGTATATGGTCCAGACGGGCCAGAAAAGTGTAAATAAACAGATTATCCTCACTGCAGATCAGGCAAGTCCCTAAGCGCCTGGATCCTTTCTTTAGTATATCCTTCAGCGTGTGGCGAATGATAACACTTTTGTACTGGTTTCCTGTTCTTCTGTGGCTATCTGTATAGTGTTCAGGTTTGGCGAAACCTCTTTTGACCCAAAGTTCTTGTAATCTTCTGAGTGATGCCAATTCAACGTCGTCTCCTGAATCACCTACTCGTCCTACCTCCTTAAGAGCACTGAGAATGTCGGCATTGCTTTTTATGTACCTACTGAGCCCAGCCTGCAAGCAAATCCGCTCGTTCATTCCCCCGTACACCAGAGTTTCCTGGCACAAAAAGAAACTAATTCCTACTAGGCGAGATTTCCACAGCAGCTCCAGCCAGTCTCTTCGAATCTATCCTGTCTTTATCCTTTTAAGCATGCTCGTGGAATCACATAGAAAGCACGCATAATCAATGCCATAGGAGAGACTAAATCTGTGAGGCTTTCAGTTTCGTGGACAATGATTTTCCACTCAATATATTGCATACCCTGGGTGTACCACTTGGAGCCGCGAGACAGGGAAATCATGCGGGAGCCACGTGTCGTTACATCAACCAGAACAGAATGGGAGTTGTTAGTTCAAAATCACTTAGAGACATACTCAGGAGAAGATCGGAGCACTTATGGTTATGTGCCATGAAGATGATTTCTAACATGAACTATGAAGAAATTGTGAAAATACGGGGTTAACTGCAGTCAAGCTAATACAAGGCATTCCAGTGAAATTTGACTAGAAAGCTTAACCAAATGGGGAAGCAGAAAAACGTGCATAAAACACAAATAACGTAACTTTTCGGCCGGGCAGTCTTTGTCAAATATGAAGCACGCATGACCAGAAGAGTGACAATCAGAACCTTACATTTTCCTCGGTAGTGGTTTTGGTGTCGAGGGAAACTTAAGGTTCTACTTCTTGCTCTTCTGATCACCTCGATGATAGACATATCATGCTGTGTAGATTTTCTTTGATTTTCAATTTTTATCTGGTTTTGAAGCAGAACACTACTGGTGGGAATTTCCGATGAACATTATATTAATTGTAGAAAACAGGTGCATTTGCGCGTATTGACGTTCATGTTTCAGCACCAACAAGAAAATGGCTGCTACTAGAACTATTTCATTTAAAGAACAAGTTCAGCTAAGCTTCTAAACGCTCAGGCGGATATAGCAAGTGAATGTGTAGAGCGTGTTGCATTTCTGATGTATTTCGTGTTCTCAAAGCTATTGATTGTAATGGTATTAAAACATTATTTGTAGTTGATTTCGGATGAATGTTTTATTTTTTAACCTTCTTTCTACAAAACACGCGAGCGTATTCACTCGCTGTCGATTTCTATAATGAAAATATACATAGATTCAAGGTGACACCGTTTTTCTGCGGATAAGAACTGATTCGTGGTTGATTATAAGTGTTTTCCTAAAGAGAAAATCTATGTCAAGGTTAATGTTGATTTGGTCTCTTTGCTTAACGTAATGAGTCAAGGTTGATTACAAACGTTTATTATAGATAATAACTTATTCGAGGTTCACTGGACATTTTTTCAATACATAATAACTGGTTAAAATTTGATTGAGAACTATTTCCTAATAGCTGAACAAGGACACATTCCAGTAAATAAGGTCTGATTCAAGATTGACGGACGACATTTGCCCACAAATAAAGACTGATTCCAGATTGACTACTAACTTTTCCCCTTTAAAACATGTTTATTTAAGACACGAGAAAAAGAAACAATTTTAAATAAAGACGTAAATGATGTAACGCCATCAGAGAATGCACCCCTTTATCCGCCTCAGGAAATATTTTTCGTTTTCCCCACTATACTATAATTAATTTATGTACATCCCGGTTACGCACCAGCGCTACAAATGTTCGAGTTGAAGAAAACTGTTCCAGTATAAGTAATATTTATTTAGGATTTGTCTTACACGTAACCGAATAGCGCAGACATTAATTCAACAGTGAATAAAACGAAGCCATCATGGACTCTCCCTTACAACTCACAGTTGTGAACCAATCGCAAGCTAGCGACGAAGCGTCAGCGGCGGATGAAGTGAAAAGGACAAGTTTGCGATTTTCTAGAGACGGATCCCAATGTTTAGACACAGATGCAGTTGTGCTAAACTTTGAGCATATTACTATGTTTGACGAAAGAATTTCAGTACCACGAAGTAGCTTCAGGGCCAAGAAAGTGGAGTCAAACGTGGATCCCCAGAAATATCGACTATTTATAGAGAGCAAGATAGAAGATCCACGCTTGGTCAAACAGGATTTCATGAAGTTTAAAGCTTCTAAGGTAGTGTTTGTGTGTATGTGTGTGTGTGCGTGCGCGCGCGTGTTTGTGTGTGTGCGCGCGTATGCGTGAGCGCGAGTGTGTGTGTGTGTGTGAGAGATACATTATCCTTTCTTTTTCCCCTTCTCACTTGTGTCTAGTTTTGGGGTTGTAAACGCAGTTTGGAATTACTAGAATTGGGCGAAGCCTTGTGTGGCCTTGTGCCACGGGATCGTTACAGTAGCCATGAAGGGCATTCTGGGTCACCCAAAACGTCCTGGCCAACGAGGCTCTGTTGAAGTTGAGACAGGCCTAGCAAGCTGGCAATGGATTTACTACCGCTACAACAAATGTACTGAGATATAAAGGGACCGATCAAACAGCATTTGACCATGGCAATTTTAAATACGAGACAGACAAGCGAAATACAAGACGGCAACACTCTACACCGCATGTCTGGGAAATAAAACAGAAAAGATGATTGAAACAAAATGGAAAGAAGAAAAATCAAATGAATGGGATTAGCTGATGTAAGACGCAAGTGAATTGGAAACCAGAAAGTACACAGATACTCTCTATCAATTCAGGAGGAATAACATCGAAAAATGGAGTGGGTTTCCTGTTGTATCCAGACACAGCTAAGGGACGTAGAGCAAGAGGTAGACAAAGAACAAGATGGAAAGATAACACCAAAGAAACTCTACAGCACCACGATGTGTCTATGGTCGAAGAATCCAGAAGAGAATGAAGCAGGACCTTATATCTCCTTCGACACCCGAAGCGGTAAAAGAGGACGTAAAAAGGTAAAAGAATAAGAAGAAGAACGCAGTTGTGTAATACCGACATACAAGGGATCGCAGGCAACTAAGGACGCTTTGGCCGCAGACCGCTTTGGGTACATTTTGACAATGATAGACATATTGTTCAGAAAGAAATGGTTAAGTATTAGTGCAATAACTTGCTGCTTACTTCTTCTTCTTCGGCATTCCGAGCCCTTGAGGTTCATTACTGCAGATTTCACCCGCCTCCATTCTCTTTCCACTTGTTGACACTACGTGTTTGCAGGTCTGTCTGGACATTATCTCTCCATATTCTTCTAGATCTGCCTCGTGGTCTATGAACATTCATCTTCCTTGTGTATACAGTTTTTACTTCTCTGTCATTTGACAATTCTTTCAATATGCCCCATCTATTTCAGTCTATTAGCTCTCATGATGCCAGTGATCAGTGGTAATTTTAACAGGTTATAAATTTAATTAATGCTTCTCACTCTGCTGCTTAAAAATGAAAAAAAAAATTGCCTAATAAAGCCAAACTGGCAAATAAACGCTGGAGCAGATTAGGGACGTCCTGAAGAAGGCATGCAATTACTTTTAACCAGTCGTTAAAGTGTGCGTTTGTCCGATGGGAATTATCATAATTAGGCGACAGGTAGGCATTTCGCCTATGACCGTGAATCCGGGACAATAATTAAAGAAACCAAATAATTCAAAACTCCCCTAATAAATATCTGCATGGCTTAGCCAAATGAATGGAACGAGATAATAACCCTGACATGATCCGCGATTCTGGTGATCATATGAGAGGATGAAACACGACCGTTTGCACTTATCGGCATGCCACATAATGACGATGATAGGTGCATGTAAAAGACACGGTTCCACGCATTTAGATGTGATAGACACATGGTATTTATCCAGCATTTGTAAAGACCAGCCGCCTTTACTTCTCGAAATTGAAATCCTAACCTTTACGACTAAGTGCGACTGCACTAACCACGCGGTCATAAATCTTCAGGAGCAATCCCCACGCCTCTCTCCCACACCAAACAAGTAATAACAATAAGCAGTAATGGCAACTTAAAAAGAAGTTTGAACAAAGAGCGCACAAACTATTGATTGCACAATTTATTTCACATCATTATTTTCCCGTAACACTACGTGTCGTTGGGTCACCAGTTTCTGTTGACTGTCTGATCAGCTCTTTCCACCTTTGGCGGGCAGTTGTGATGGACTTTATGGTTGCATGCCTAGGGCCTGTCCAGTCAGTCAGGTTCTGTAACCAGATCTTTCTTGGCCTGCTTCTTCTCCTCTTTCTACTACTGAGCCATTTAGTATTGTTTTTGAGAGACCGTTAGATCTTATTTCATGTCCACACCATTAAATTTTTCGCCTTTTCACTGTTGTTAAAGGAGGTTTATAGTTGCCAGTGTGCTGAATAATGACAGCGCAAGACAATTTATTGCCTGGCATATTTCGTTGTATCTTGCCAGCTGCATACTGCAGTAACAATTAATTAAAATCAAGCAAATAAATGATCCTTCGAACAGCCATGCGTTGTCGGCGTCTGCTTGAGCCTTGCAAACATGCTTCGTAATTCCGTATCAGACTCAAAGCGATTTGCAGCAGACCGCCTTTATACATATTATATTTGTATACGTTTATACATATAATTTGCACATTCTTCTGGAAAAGCAGAGACCAGGAAGAAATCCGGAAGTATGGAGTGGGATTTGTAAAGAATTCAGTTTTGGGATCAGTTGAGAGTCAGACTGGAGGAAATGACAGATTATTATGCCTACGATTGTGTACCTCAAACGATTTTATCACCCTTGTTACTGCATATACCCCCACTCTAGCGTCAACCGGGGCCGTCGGTAGGGGTTAACTATCGAGAGCCCTGCGTCAACAGTAGATCTCTATCTCTCTTTACCCCACCAGGACATCACACAAGCGATAAACACCTGATGACACAAAGTGCCACCATGTGGATGAGGATCACCAGTGGAGAGGTTCCAGACACCGCGTTCAGCCATTAGACCATATTTATGGTCGGACTATATTGATAGCAACACTCGCTATCGCCATGGGCTGTGAGTCCCCCGCTCTTCATAGCGCAATAGATACTACTATTGTCTGGAAAAACGGAAAGCTTCCAGTCAACCAACGCTCGTAGTCTACATCTCCGTTCGATACTATCTTTGGCAATCTTGATTAACCCAACCAATTTGGCCATCGTCATCAACGTTTGCAATAGTTTCTCTCGAAAGTTCTTTGCGAGTTTCTTCTGGTGCATTTACTTTCCATGTCATTGCCTATCTGGCGATTTGCTGTACGCTTCCAACCGGTATATCGTCATCTTTTTTTTATTTTATAACCGTTGATGCCAGTTGTTGTTTACATATTTCTGGTTAAAAAAAAAAATCTGCGATCTTAAAAAAATACCATCATCACCATCATCATCATGAGCCGATCACCAGAATCACGGATCAGCTCAAGTTTTTTTGTTGTTGTCTCGCCCAGTCCCTGAACAGTCCATCTGGGTATTTATTACTTTGCCTTCCTCTTGCTCTCTTTGAAAAATGTATGACTGTATGCAAAAGATGCGTTTCCTATTTTTTTTAAATGTCTTCTTGACCAAGCCTGTAGGAGTGGCCGATGCTAAAAGATGGAGAAAGCATCAAATTGGTAAGCTACCTACCAGGTGGCCGAAATCGCTTGTGCATGGATCGGAAGTGTGCTCTACAGAAGCCAGCTCTGAAACTGTGTCGGGGGTGGAAACAATCCCTGTTGCAAAGATTACGTCTACAGAAGTGGATGCCCTGCACCCCATCGCCCAGACGCCCTCAGTCAGTACACAGAAATCGGTGACAAAGATTGCGTTGTCTAAGGTAAGTAATGATTTTATGCTCCAAACCTTTCACACGCCTTGCAGTCAGGACAAATAAATCGGGGGTGGGGGGGGGGGGGAGAAATTGTGTTGCTAAAAGTTAGTTGTGATTTTATGCTGCGAACCGCATACACGACTTCAATTAGCACCCAACAATCATTAAAAGAACTTGTGTTGCCCCTAGTAAAATTTGATTTATATCTCAGACCGTCCACACGCCTACAACAAGTATAAAGAAATCGGGAAAAGATATTGTGTTTCCTAAAGTAAAAATAGGCTTGTGTGTCTTTGGGGCCCTCACGGGAAGCAACGAATAGTGACACTGCACCCTACCAGGCATGTCGTAAGAGGCGAATAAGGGTAGGGTTGGGCTTGAGGTTGGCTACCTCATCCTGTAAAAACAATAGCCACAAAAACCAACCAACCATGGATAAGTCAAAAAGACAAGCAAGTAAAACCAACCAACCAAGATGAGGGTAGAAGAAGTATGACACGGTGTGGAGAAAGCCGTGAGGAGTCCGGATCGTTGACGTACCTCCTCTCAACTATGAAAACCTCCAGAATTGGCACCTGGAATGTTAGAACTCTCTATGATATAGGGAGAAGAATTGAAGTAGCAGGGGAAATGAAACATTATAGAATTAGTATTTTAGGGTTATGTGAAACTAGATGGACTGGGATGGGAAAAAGTATTATAAATTCAGTGGAAACTATTTTTTCTTCAAAAATTGATCACCTATGTATTAACAAAAAGTGTAGATCATTTCTTTACGATGTTAGGGCTTTCAGAGGTGCCGATGTATTTACTGACCATTTCCGGGCGGTAAGTAAAATTAAGTTGAAACTTAGAAAAGATATATAACATCTTATAACAATAGAAACCAACCTTAACTTCGTTATCTCATAGATAAAGAAGTTAAGGAACAATTTTTCAGTTACAGTCTCTAATAAGTACCAGGTGTTGCAGCAGTTAGCTGAAGATGTCAGCACAAAAGTCTGCTGGGATTAGATCAAAGGAATTTGGAATGAATCTTGTGTAGAAGTTCTTGGCAAGAAAGAACGGAAACATATAGCATGAATAACACTAGAACCCATATTCAATTGATTGAAGAAAGGGAAAGTAAAAAAGCAGACTTAAAATAGCAAAACTAGAGCTGCTAAAGCTAGAGCCAAGGATAAATACACAGCAGCCAATAAGGAAGTTAGGAGGCATATAAGGGCAGATAAAGTTAAATATCTAAATGATCTAGCACAAGAAGCGGAGACTGCAGCAGCAAAAGGAAACCTCAAAGAACTTTACAGTAACACAAGAAAATTAGTAGGTAAATATAGTCAGCCAACTGGATCAATAAAAAAAAGTCAAGGATAAGTACTTGCTAACACTAAAGATCAAATGAACAGATGGGTTGAATATTTTGAAATGCTTCTAAATAGACCAGGTCCAGAGGTTCCCCCCAGATATCCAGCCTTTAGAAATTAAACTGGATATCAACTGTGAGATACCATCTAAAGAGGAAGTTAGAAAAGCTATCAATCTTCTCAAGGAAGGAAAGGCGGCAGGCCCAGATGGTATCCCAGCTGAAGCCACTGGGGCATAGGAATAAAGGAAGGCCAAAAAATACATGGAGAAGAGAGCTGGAGAATGAAGTTAGAAAGATGGGGAGGACATTGGGAGAGCTTCATGCAATGGTGAAGGATAGAACGACTTGGCGTGAGTTGGTTGAGGGTCGATGCTCCATTGGGGGATAGAAAGGCAGAAGAGAGAAAGTAAAAATAAGATTTGATGTCTCAATTTTCCTACATGCCTTCAACTGGTACACAGAAATCGGGAAAAGAAATTGCGTCACCTACAACAGTGATTCCGAATTTGACACATTAAGGCAAACTTTTTGGCCAGAAAGAACAACAGTGGAACGTAAACTCTATGGACCACTGAATAAACTTACAACGACAGTGAAATTTATACAAGAGACAAAACGGCTGATATAGACAACTTATTTCAGGCGAACGAAAGAAGAAAAAGAAGATATCCTGAAAGTGGCGCTACATTCAGCTTGTCTTGATAAAAAGCAAGAAGACAACCACCACTAGGCAATCCGTCTAGTTTGAAATGATACATACTTGGATGGGTGAATCTACAGTAAAACCTCGGTGAAACGAGGCGGTGCTCAGATATCACACCGACCGCCTTTGCTTCCTAGACCATTATCTAGTCCCCATTTTCGAAAAGAAACAACAGTTATCAATGTTTCTTGATCATGCATCATGATACTGGAATCTGAAGTTGAAAATGCCCTTAAACAGGGTAGGGGGAATAGATGGTTTTACTGCAGAAAAGCTCATTGACCGTAAGACAACAGCAACAGCTGGGTTAACCAGAATCTTTAACGTGGCTTGGGAGGCAGGGAAAGTTCCAAGTGACTGGCAGAGAGCAATCTGTTCCAATTTGGAACAATAAAGGGGACAACAGAGACTGCGAAACATACAGGGGCATCTCCATCCTGAGCCATACTAGTGAGATGTTTGTAAAAATACTCGAGCTTAGGGTTTAACCAGTGCTAGATACCCAGTTAAAGTAAGAGAAAGTTCGGTTTCGGGAAGAGTTTTTAAAAGGAGTAGAAAATTATAGGGAAGAAAAAAAGTTGGTAAGAAACAACAAACAGTTTATGTTAGCTTTACAAAATCGATCACAATAAACAAAGGACGTTGCGGCGATTAGCCTTCATCAGCACATAAAGAACAATACAGTACATCAGGAAGAGAACGATCTGTACAGATCCAATATTTTCTTTAAGGCAGTTTATTGGATATGATAAAGTCAACATCTTATATTTATAGATTAAGAGAAGGCGTTCAATCAAGTCAACAGGTGCAAACTGTGGAAAATATTTGAAGATTATGGTATTCATGATCAACCGTTTAGTGACATCATGGCTCTTTACCAAGATAGTCATTGCACAGAAAGAACAACAGAAGGAATGACAGACTGGTTTCCCATCTCATCAGATTTCAAACAGGCATGTGTCCTCTCACCATTGCTATTTATTACTTACATGGATAGAATAACATAGGAGAAAAATACAGACATTGAAGAAATCAGTGAACTTCTTTTTGCAGACGATCAATGGCTAATACACCAGCAAAACAGGCATTACAACACCTTATTGACTCCTGACATTACGCCTGCACAAAGTATGACATGAGAATAAGCAATGCGAAAACTGAGGACGTCAAAGAAAACCTTAAAATGTTGATGAGAGAATCCAGAGATGCTGGAAAAGATTTATCCAGGATATCGAAGTGATGGCACAAGATAACATGGAACAGAGAACAAATCTGCCAACCATTTGTGACATAATAATGCCATAACAGGACAATGAATGAACGATTTTTCGACGGGGTCGACCTAGGAGTCAAAGTCAGTTCTGAAGAAAAAGAATTATGTCTCTGTGGGGATTCGAACTCTAGAACTTCGCACCGGCAGGCAAGAGTCTACTCACTTCGCTATCACACAGCTGCAGTGTTGCACCTTGCATTATTTACTCTAATCTAAGTGCATGACATAAAGTGTAGAGTTGTATTTCATTTTACAGAAGCTAGGAAAACTGTGCTGCTGTTGTCAGAAGGGGACACAAGAAACCAAGGGAGAGTGTGTCAATGTTGAAAATGAGCAGTCATGAAATTCCCAAGCCAAAGTCCCCCCACTTTCAGGGCCGACGTCAGGGTGAGATACCCATTCATGTTTTGTGTTTATGTCGTGAAATGGCAATTATAGATATAGATCTTCTTAGCGGTCTTAGAGTCCATGCCGTATGCCGTTGGTAGTCATGTCTATCCACAACCTTCTGTCTTGTGTACTTACAGTCAGTTCGGACACTGATGATCTTCCAAGCTATGACGTCAAACTGTCTAGCATCTTCTCTCTCTCTCTCTCTCTCTCTCTCTCTCTCTCTCTCTCTCTCTTTCTCTCTCTTAGCGTTCACCGGCCGCAAACTCAGGTTCAGGTTGCTCGTCCACTTCTCGACTTAGGTCTTGTTTCAGAAGAGTATTTCGTGCACATCCGTTTTACAGGTCTGACTTATTTGTATGCAGACTGTTGGATCTTTAAAGAATAGGTCATATTTCATGGAACAAAAACATTACATAGGTTTTCTGACCTTTACTGTGGAGACAACACCTGATTGATTGATTGATTGATTGATCTCAATAATACAAGAAAGACACGGACACAGAATTCGACTCGGGATAAATAGTCTGCCAACCCTATGTGATAGAATAATGCCACAACAGGACAATAAATAAACAATTTTCTTGATCTCAGTAAAACAAGAAAGATATGGATACTGAACTCGACTTTTTGAGCATGCATGCATAAAGTGCATTGCATCTGACCGCTAAAGGTGGAGAGAACTGATTAGACAGTGAACAACAGCTGGTTACCTAACGTCACGTAGTGTTATGGGAGAACGGTGATAATGATTATGAACTGAATGATTAGTGTAATTTGTGGGGTTCAGTATTTCTATTTGAATAAAGAAAACTCAAACAAAATACATGCCATCCTTTTTAGGATGAAATTTTTTCGTTTTTCGAAGCTCCCACCCTGGCTCTTGCCAGGAGCCGCAATATAGCCAGGCCATAAATATGGCCAACTGGCTGAACGCGGTTTCTGGGACCTCTCCACGGTCATCCGCATCCACATGGTGGCACTTTGTGTCATCTGGTGTTTATCGCTTGTGTGATGTCCTGGTGGGGTAGAAAGTCAGAAAGTAAGACAACACAAACAATAGATTGCACAATTTATTGCCTGGTATATTTCACTGTATCTCTTCAGGTGTATACTACAGTAACACTGACATAAATAAAGCAAATAACTGAAGCACAAATTCAATAATAATCGAACGCAATTGCCTGAATGCACTTGACGAGATACAACAAAATAAGCTAGGCAATAATTTGTGCGATCTATTCTGTCTTCTTCATTCAAATTTACAACTAGGAAACATTGCGTTGACACTGTTTCTGTTTAATTTCTCTAGAGGAAAGTATTGATTGCTTGTAGCTCATCTTCCTTTGAAACTTGAGAGTTAAAATACCATCTGCTTTTGATCGAAAGAGTTCGTTCCCACTGGAAATTGATCTTGATCCAAAACTTGAGTTGTGCTTGTGCATCCGTTTTACAGATTAACTTTTGCATTTGAATATTGGTTGCTTGCCTCTCAGGCAGAGGCGCTCAGATTTTAAAGGAAACACCTATAGTCAGTCGCCGCATACAACATGCTTGTTTTTTTTCTTTCTCTGCATTTATAAAGAAAAAAGAAAAGAAAGAAAATCAAATAATGGAACTCCGTAGCTCGATCGACAATCCCCAAGGACCTTCTTTAGGTAAACCAAACAGCGCAGTCGGTGAAACGAACCCACAATCTTTGGGACACAATGAAAATGGCTCAGCTATATAGATAAACATACAAACAAACATATATACATTATACATATATTATACATACATACATACATTAGATACATACACATAAACATGCATGCATGCACACATACGCCCGCACATTCGCACTTACATACACACATTAACATGCATACATACATACATAC
>CAJHNH020002367.1:1066779-1084279 GCA_905116865.2 Candidula unifasciata | reverse complement strand
GTCTGACTATCTTCATTGATACACAGGAAATGACACAACCATATGGCTTTCAATTATTTTTATGCATTGACGACATGCTTCGTTCAGAGTGGCACTCGTTGTTTCAGAGGTCGCGGGTATTGGACATCTGTATACCTAGCCTATTATGGTGTCTTGAGAAACTAACATCCAGTTAGGTTAGCTGGTGCTGCTCTTCTAACAGGTTAACTGATGCTCGACAAAGCAGATGTGATCAAGGCCCTTAAGGCACATAATAGTGAGACAGATTAAATAAATCTTCACTATTTGAAAAGAGTAATGCCAAAGGGAGTACCCAGAGAATACGACTTAACGATTACAGGCAATGTGGACATTTAATCAGGCTGCAACTGATGACAATGGTTTTGGAATTCTATGCTAGGTTTTGAGTTAGTTGGTCAGATTCAACCCTACCAGGACATCCACTAAGCAGTGACACTATTTGACACAAAGCGCCACCATGTGGATGGGGATCACCCGGGGAGAGGTCTCAGAAACCTCGTTCAACCGTTAGGTTATATTAGGGCACCGACTACAGCCGAGGTGGGGCTTTTAAATAACGAAAGATTGCGTCCCATATTGGGACGACAGATGTTAATAGCTAGATTTTGAGTCAGCGGACGGAGCATTTATAACAATGTCCGAGTGCACAGATTTCGGTTCTTAACTCAAGTCTTTTCATTTCTCTTCGTCTTCATCAGCGATCTTGATCACACTGATGACCATAAATTGGGATATCATCTCAAAGACTGTTGGGTTTTCACAAAAGCTTAGTTGTTAGGTCTACTGGGCGTGGCCACTTGTTGCTTCGCAGCTCCTCCAGGAGAGGATAGTCGTGCAAGAAATTCAACCTAGAGGACATTGCTGAAGATTGCGACATCACGGTGCCCGATTTGGCAATGTTCAAATGACCCTTCCCCACACCTGCATTGGTATTTCGAACGCACGAACGACTTTGGATGTGATTTAACACATTTAGTTCGGGAACTTGATACATAGAATGGATTTTAGATTTGATACAGGTCACAATCTTCAGAGCATATCTTTTAGTGTCACATTGTGTTCCTGTTATCATTAGCTTCCTGATGTTTTGTTTCGTGAGTTATCTTCTGTCCATTGTGCCTTCTGAATGTGAGGTACTTCCGTAATTTCTCGCAACAAAACAGGGGAATTCCGGGACACGGGACAGTCTAATATTTCAGGGGGTGGTAGATGAAGCATATAATGTAGTAATTTGGCATTTCATTTGCCGTAGTTTTTTTAATGCTGTGAAGTTTTCACTTTTCTGTGCTTCTGTTTTTGTATACTGTGCTGTTTAGCAACGTCTTGTCTTGGAAGACACACAGAAAGCTGGGAAACAAAAAACAGACAGCCGGGTTAAGAACCCGGTCTTCCATCCTCGAAAATATTAGACTTCAAGTGACGTCATGTGTGGTTGGCTTCTAGGAAAGAACTTCCATTTTAAGTTGGGACAACCTATTAGCCAAGGTCATTAAAAAAAAAAAATCGCGTCTGGATACGGATTGAAATCCAAGACTTCGGGTCGGCACACGAGCGTCTAGCCGCTGGGCCACTCTTGGTACACAGATGAATGAATTAAAAATACAGGAAGAAATAATGGAGGAAAAAAAGATGAGAAAGACATTACACGACAAAGACCACACACAAACCTTGGAGTTGACAGTTACAGAAACGAAGACATCCCCGAGAGCAGAGAGGAGGGAGCTGTTCAGTTACCAGCTCAGACAATTTTCAACATCAGTCTTTAAGCTAACCGAATGTATAAATATAGACCTGTAATGTGTTATCTGTGTATGTGGAATTAGGGATGATAATGCAGAGAGTGTTGATAAAACCAGTCGTTTTATGTGGCTCTAAAACTTGGGGCAAAACTAAAAGAGATGAAAACAGTTTTACGACGAATCTTCGGACCCATCAGAGATGCAGACAGTGGTGAATAGAGAGTGAGCAGCAACAACGAAATGCATAATCTGTTTAAATCACCACTGATCACTTACATCGTGAGAGCTAATAGACCGAAATGCTTGGGGCATATTGAAATAATGTCAGGTGACAGAAAAGTAGAAACTGTATACACAAGGGAGTAGACCACGAGGCAGACCAAGAAGACGACTGAGACAGACAGACCTGCAAACACTTGGTGTCACTAACTGGAAAGAGAAGGCAAACCAGAGAGATGAATGGAGGTAGGTGATATCTGCAGCAATGAAGCTCAAGGGTTGGGAATACCAAAGAAGAAGAATGCAGAGAGTGAGGCTACAGAATAAAATGACTAAGAACTAGGGCAGTACCGAATAGTGATTTTCATCATCATCATCATCAAGTGCCTTGCCGACGGGCGTGGGCGATTATGCCTCGCCACAATCTGCGATCTCCTGCAGCATATATTAGTTCGTGTGCTGACGCATCTCTATGCCATGCAACACGACTGTCAATAATCTTCTCTCGTTGTCTTCCTCCATCCCTCCTTCCACAGATCTTTCCAGTGGGCACCACATGTTCCATTTTCCCCTCTTCTCATAACATGGCCTAAAAATAATGACTGTCTCCTTCTGATGTCTGTGATTAGTGTCGGGCTCCCGCCTCTTTCAAAACCTCTTGGTTCCTTTTTTTGGCTGTCCAAGGTATTCTTCTGTAAAACCACATCTCTGAGGCTCAAGAAATTGTTTGGCCTGCCTACCGATTGTCCAGGACTCACAGCCATATGTTAAAACTGGATGTATGTAGCAAGCAAGAATTCTTTTTCTAACCTTCAATGACAAAGATTTTTGCATAAGATGTTCTTCATTTTATAACATGCAGTTTTTGCCTGTCCTATTCTGTTTCTTATTTCAGTAATGCATCTTCCATCTGATGTTATCTATTTGCCCAGATACTTAAATTTCTGTTCTTGTCCCAAAATAACACCACTGACTTTTATTACACATTTAGGAATAATTCTTTGATACCACCATTACTTCTGTCTTCCCACTATTCAAACTGAGGCCCATTCTTCTACTTTCGAATAGTGTATAGTGTATAAAATAGATCTAAAAAAAAAAATTTATAATGTCAAATGTACGCTGAAATTTTACTTCACAAAATGTAGTACAGAAGAGTACTTACTTACTTACTTAGTCACTCCTCTTCTACCTTGGGGTGTAGAGGTTTGCCAGAGAGATCGCCAGACGTCTCTATCAGCAGTTTTCTTTCTGGCTTTGTTCCATTCCAGTCCTCTGTCGGTTAGGGACTGTCGGATGTTGTCTGGGTCATCCCGGAGGTCTGGTTCCCTGGTTCTTAGCCTCCCATGCTTGCCACGGTGGCCGATTTTCTCCCATTCTGCATACATGTCCAAACCATCGTAACTGTGACTGATCTACTCGGGTTAGTAAGGGCTGGGTATCAAGATCTTGACGTATTGTCTGATTGCGGACTTTGTCCCTTCTTGTCACTTGGACCACCTTTCTAAGGTATCTCATTTCCGAGGCCTGCAGCTGGCTTCTGTGAGCTGTTGTCATTGCCCATGACTCACACCCATAGGTCAGGACTAGTACATAGGTAGAGCGGTAAACAGCCATTTTCGTCCTCTTGCCAATTTCTCTTTTGCTAAGAAACCCTCGGTTTATGGCCTGGAAGTGTCTCCCAGCAGCTGCTTTCCGTGTAGCCAGCTCTGTCTTAATGCCTCCATTTTGGTCTAATACAACTCCAAGGTATTTGAACTGGTTGACCTGCTCCAACGCATACTGTCCCATCATGATCTGGTGTTTCTTCTCCTCTCTTGAGATCACCATGGTTTTAGTTTTGGAGACACTGATGGTCATCCCTTTCTTTTCAAGCTCTTCCTTCCAGACAAGTAAGTTTGACTGAAAGTGTGCCTCTGATTTAGCTATCAGGGCCACATCGTCTGCAAAAGCCAGCTCTGATATACAGATTGGTCTCATCTTCCAGTACCCTACAGAGTACTTCTTTGTCTTCTCCTTACAGGTCTTGATGACATCATCCATCATAAGAATGAAGAGGTAATGTGAGAGAATATCACCTTGTCTAACACCGCTGGCTAGTAAAGACAATAAAACAAAGAAAATTGAAATATTTTGGTCACTTGAAACGTCATGGAAGTCTAGAGAGAACAATAATGGAGGGGTATATGCCTGGGAAGAGAGGAAGAGGAAGGCCAAGGAGAAGATGGGTGCAGGATGTGGCAGATGATCTCCAGATGGGTGTATCAGACGCAGGACATCTTGCTCAGGATAGGAAGGTTTTCCGGAGGGTTGTTATGGCAGCGAGGTTCCGCGAGGGACATGCTACTGAATGAATGAACACCGCTGGCAGTCTTGAATTCTTCTGACTTTTGGTCTGCTGTTCTTACATAATTTCTGCACTTTTTGTAGAAACTCTGTATTGCACTGATCAGGGGTGCTGGGATGTTTTTCCCTGCCAAGCAGTCCCAGAGCTTGTTCCAGGGTACCTTGTCAAATGCCTTTTCCAGATCCAAAAAACATAAGTGCATCTCACTCTTATATTCCAGGGCTTTTTCACTCATCTGTCTCAGTGTGAAGATAAGGTCTTGAGTACTTCGGTTTGCTCTGAAGCTGCAATAGGCCTCATCCAGCTGTGGCTCTACCAGACTTCTCTCTGCTCAAGAATTCTAGAGTAACTTTTACCGGGAACGCTGAGGAGGGATATGCCTCTGTGGTTTTCACATTGTCTGTTATCACCTTTTTTAAATATAGGTATAATGATGGCAATCTCCCAATCCTTTGGTATAGTTTTGCTACACCAGGCTGCCTGGAGAACCTTCAGTAGAAGGCGCTCACCTTCGACTCCCATATATTTGACCATCTCTGGTGTTATACCATCATGACCTGCTGCTTTTCCCAGCTTAATCTTCTCAATAGCTGCCTTCAATTCTTCCATCCTGATGTTATCTTCCCCATGATTGAATTCCTTCTCAGCAGTGAGGTCCATTATTTCTGGGTCATGACTTCCCTCAACGCCGAGGAGCTCTGAGAAGTATTCTTTCCATCTGCCCATGATATCATTTGTAGAAGTAAGCAGAGCCCCTTCCTTGTCTTTTATGAATTTAAGTGGGCACTCTTTCTCCTTCCTCATGTTCTTAAGGGTCTCGTAGAACAGTTTTTGGTTTTCTCTTGCATTCTTTTCCAACTTTTCTCCAAACTCTTCCCATGATTTCTGTTTTGCTTTAAGCACAATATTTTTGGTCTCTGTTCTGAGTGCCACATATTGTTTATATTTTTCTATTTCTTCAGCTGTGTTCCCGGCTGCCAGGTATTGCTTCCATGCCCTTTTCTTTTCTCCTATTTTCAATTTGACTTCTTCTGTCCACCAAGGTGTCCTGTGTCCCCGCCTTCCACTTGGGACTTCACCACATGCTTCTACTGCAGCTGCTGTGAGGATATTCTTGAATCTGCACCAGAGGGTTTCAGTGTCCTCTGATGATTCTTCTTCAGTTTCTATTGCTTTCACTATAAGCTCCTGGTATCTAGCCTTAATATCTGGCTCTCTTAGCTTGTATGCTTTAATCCTCATCCCTTCTTGGCTGCTTGATTTCTTGCATGGTTGTCGGTGTTGCCTTGTTGGAGCAGTTCTTTCAGTTGTTCTCTTTATTGTGACCAGATAGTGGTCACTTCCAATCTCTGGTCCTCTCATGACTCTGGCATCTCTCACAAACTTGAATGAACTTTTCCTGACTATGGCGTAGTCAATGATGGATTTTTCCTTCTTTGAAGGTTCACATCTTGTGTATGCATGTATACGCTTGTGGGGGAATTTTGTGTTTGTAATGACAAGGTTCTGTTCCCTGCAGAATCTGAGAAGCCGCTTGCCATTATCATTCAAAACATCTTCACCATATCTCCCGATCACTCCACCCCATCTAGAGTGATCATTTCCTACTCTGACATTTAGATCTCCTAGGAGGATAATTTCACCGTGACAGTCATCTATGGTCCTTTGGAGCAGTTCAAAGAATTCTTCTTTAACATCTACTCGCTCATCTTCATTTGGCCCGTACACAATGACAAAATTGACAATTTTATCTTCTTCTTTCAGATCTAACACCATTATTCGTTCTGAGATGAATTTCCATCCCTTGATGTTACTAACTTGATTCCTGGCCACAATACAGCCAACACCTCCCTTGGCTCTCTCCGTCATAGGGACACCACTGTAGAGCAGCATACTTCCATCGTGATCTGTGATTCCTTGCCCCTTTTTCTTGGTTTCAGTCAGAGCCAAGACTCCTAATTTTGCTTTCCTCATCTCCCCTACTAACTCGTTTTCCTTTCCGTTAATGCCTCTTATGTTCCATGTTCCATAAATCGTAGTCCGTAAGCCATGCCAGTTCGTCGCCGTTAAGATCCGTCCGGTTTTCTCTCTGTGGTTACTTGTAATCGTGGTTTAAGGCAAACAGGTGATTAGCCTGTTGTGCCTTTGCATGGTGGAGGGGCTGCCTCCTTGCGGCCTCCATGCAGGCCGTCTGGCTGATTCACGGTTACCCACTACTTCCGGAGGCGCATGAAGCACTCAGGTTCAGCCAGACCCTCCTCCTTTTACAGCCGGGCTTGGGACCGGTCTTAGCGGAGTTGTACAGAAGAGTAAACATTTAAAAACATTTCATGTTTTGCATCCTTCAGCCAGGCAGTCTGTGCTAACTAATATCTAGGAATGAAAGTATTCTTAGTTTTATAACAAGTAACTAAACTTGTAAATTGTCAATGACAGCTTAGTTAGTGCATGAAAGCGGCATTAGCTTTCAACAAAACCAATCGTGTCATGTTGTCAGCATTAAGTCAGCTTCTCGTTTCACTTAAGGTATTTCCAGCTGTACTAAACAGACGTTCACTTGGTACGTTGGTAGGTGGTGCACAAAGAGAACTCTTGACAGTATGAACGAAGTTGGGAAATCTTGATATGTTTATTTTCCACCAGTCCAGTGGGTCATTGTCTCTTGGGATACACGGCTCTGACATGTAGTTATTCACTTCTGTTTCAATGGTAACTCGAATGTCGCTATTCTGTACCTTCTGTACATATTGTGTTAATGAGAGAGTTACTTCAGTCTGTTGCAGTGTATGCAGAAACGGGTGTAAGGTAACCACTATTCGTATTTGGCCCGACCGCAACTTTTCGGCCGAATACCAAATAGTTATTAGGTCCACTATTCGGCCTCGAAGCGAATACGAAGCGAATATTCGGCATAGCCCTACTCAGAACCACTGTTGGAAAATGGCAGCTATCAGGCTCGAAAATGTTGTTGTTGTTCTTCTTTAGTTCGCCTGAAATAGATTATCTATATCTGCAATGTTGTCTCTAGTATGACCTTCACTGTCTTTGGCAATTCACTCAGCCACCCGTAAGGTTTGACTTGCACTGATGTTTCTCTTAGCTTGATATGTTGTATTTGCGCATAGTGCACACCGGAAATGTATTTTCTCAACTACCTTAGATTAAATGAAGTGTGGAAGCAACGGAATAGGCCGAGTTAAAGCGACAGCTGTGTGGAGCCTGGATCTAACATAATAACAGAAGCTCTTTGAGTTAACGTAAAACATAGGATCCGACAAGTGATGATTATCTGTGCTTAGAAAGATCCTTTGATGCGGCCAAAAAGTGAGGATTGAGGTAACTAAGAGTTATTGTCACTTTATGGTTGTACAGATAATTTCCAAGAAATATAGCAGCACATTTCACATTGGTTATAAACTTAAAAAAATTGGATTAGTTTCTGTATTTAGTATACTACAAGCCGTGCCAGATGGCAGACATATTTCTGGAGGCATGGTAAACAGTTTATGTAAATAAAACATTATTTGTTGAAACTCAGTATTTCTGAAGTTGTTTTCTTCCTCTCTTGCAGTAAAAGTATACACGTGTTTTTGTTTTGTGGTAATTTATATTAGTTTTGCGAATCCTGAAATGTAAAGGAACGAAATAGGAATTTGTGGTTTCTAAGAGCAACGAACAACCTTACAGAAATGAACACCAATCTTAATAGTACTCATGACAGAGCTCATCAACGAATGTTACATCTCCCCCCGACACTTCGCTGAGGTACAAGGTGTAAGAGAAAAAGAAGAAAAAGAGGAAGAAGAAGAAGATGAAGAATAAGATGAGTTACAATTATCTTGCAGTTAAGTGAAAGACCCTTTTCCACACCTTCAGGCGTATTGGGCATATAGGGCAAGGAAGTTTCAAGGGGTCGTCAACCAATTTTGTAACTGGGGTAATTTGTACCTGCAATAATTAGGATTTTCAGCTTTCACTGTCTTGTAAACAGAACAGCATTGCCAGCTTGATATAAAGAGTGTTATCCGTTGTGACTTCTCCTTCATCAGACCAGAAATAGCCGATAACGACAAGACAAAACAATTTCAAGCATCACACTGATATTTTATATCATGGGTTGGGCATCGCTGGTCGACGCAGCCTAAAATGGGTACCAGGATGTATGGTATGTCCTGAGGAAGTACAGACGACCGGCGTAATGCTGACCACAAAACCCACCTATAGCCGATTGGTTTGTAAAAATATGGGTGCCCTTTCCACATACCCGTTGCGCCTAAAGTTAGTTGTGTATCCTTTACAGGACGTTGCAGAACCAATCTCAGCATTTATTGGCTGTTGTGGTTTCTCTAGGCAAGTTTACGTCCAGTAGTTTGCCATTCCTTTACTGAACGGTCGGCTTCTCGATACCATTGTCGAAACCAACGCAAGGCCCGCAGCTGGAATCGAACCCTGCACCTCGGCATTAAGAAGCGCATTTGCAACGCCTAAGCCACAGACTTCGACTAATCGCGTGAAAATGGATCTTTACTTACTTACTACAACATTACAAGGAGGCAGAGGAACACTGTAGCTTATGTTGTAATTTATTTGGGGCAAACACTCATGCATAGGGCACCTAACCAACAATATACAATTCAGGACATAGCTTGACACAAGTATAAGACATTCAATATTTAATTGAGTTCTTATGTATACACATATTATTTGTGGGCTCCACGCTCTTCTTTTCGTCATGGTACACTCCTGTAGATCTTTTTTGTTTTGTTTTTGGTAAAGATAATTATTTAAACTCGGGCGTCCTTGAAGTGTATAATAAGGGCTATGCATTGCTATGATACAGTGACTCGTACGGGCGCATCAGGCGGCACCGTAAAGGGGCGGCATAAGCAGCGAAATCAAAATGCAGTTTGAACATTTAAGGGCCATCATACTGAGAAAATATACCACAGGGCCCTATATATGATAAAGTAAACACAAATAAATTTATTGGTAACACATGTCATTGTTAAATTCTTGTGTCTAATAAACCATATGATGCAAATAAATCTGTTAAATTCGTTGGTTATTGTATGCAATTTAGGTGTTAAAAGCTTATATTTTGAAAACAAGTTTTTATGTGTGTATGTTTTTTTTTCTGGTTTAGATTTTTGGTTTTCATTAGTTTAAAGCACATATTATTCAGGCCACAAATGCCATTTTACAGTTCTAATTAACCTGTTTGTGGTAGTTCAGTAAAGGGATTGATACGCAGGAACCGTCTACATAGTTTAACCAAGGCATTCTCCAACTACTGGGTGGCATGGCACTCCTGATCAGCTGTGCACCGTAGGCTGTGCCGCAGGGGAACAAAGTAGGTCCTTTTTTTTTTGACTGACCCTAGGCAGTCGCACAATGGCTGCCAGATGTCTTTCATACGTGTTAGTGTCTGTTTGTTGATGTTATTTAATAATATTTAAAGGTGATTTTACCTTCACTTTGATTCACACATAAGTGGTATTTTCTTGGAATAGATTTAATAAGTTCTGCATGTGAATCTTCTTGGATTTATGTTCAGTATGCTGTGTTTTCGCGCAACAGCATTTCAAAGGAAAAAAAAAAAAAACACTATTATGACCTGTGATCTCTTCGTATACCTTATAATATATCTTCTTCTTCTTCTTCTTCTTCTTCTTCTTCTTCTTCTTCTTCTTCTTCTTCTTCTTCTTCTTCTTCTTCTTCTTCTTCTTCTTCTTCTTCTTCTTCTTCTTCTTCTTCTTCTTCTTCTTCTTCTTCTTCTTCTTCTTCTTCTTCTTCTTCTTCTTCTTCTTCTTCTTCTTCTTCTTCTTCTTCTTCTTCTTTTTCTTCGTCTTCTTCTTCTTCTTCTTCGTCTTCTTCTTCTTCTTCGTCTTCTTTTTCTTCGCGTTCACTGGCTGTAAACTCCGGCGGAGAGTTCTGGCTGTTAATCCACCCCCGGACTTTGAACTTGTTCCGGAATCTGAGTATTTCATGCACATCCATTTTACACACCTGACTTAATTATGTGCAGACTGTTGGTTCCTTGCCTCTCAGGCAAATGCATTCTCACTTTAAAGGACACCCCAATTAGTCGAATTTTATGAAATTCTTGTTTGGGAGGTAGTGGGTATAACATATCTTACATTACCATTATATAGATTATTAAATATTACAAATCCAAAATGATTTTCCATTCGCAAAATAGTTTGAATATACTTAGTGGGCAAGAAGAATAGTGCTAATATACTGGATGGACAAGGGTAATATTGCTAATGTACTGGGTGGGCAAGGATAATACTGCTAATATACTGGATGGACAAGGATAATGCCGGTATTATACTAGTGGAGAAAAAGAATATTGCTGATATACTGAATGGGAAAGGATAATATTGCTAATATACTTGGTGGACAAAAACTGTCAGAGTAAAAACGGAACATAACATCAACCTGGGGTGGTGACATCACGTCAGTCTGATGACGTTAGCACCACGGCTCTGTCAGCTGGAGACGGTCATGGTTTAACAGTAAGTGGCAAGGTGTCGAGTGGTACATCGGTTGATGCAGCAGTCACAAACCATGCTGCGTCGTACACGCTTCACTCGACCATAGGCTGTTCCTGTCAACAACTGCAATACGGTCTTTGTCATTCTGGTCCCATCTGATTCCAGAGGTTGATGACGTCTGTCCAGATTTTGTCTGTAGCCACCATCAGATAAGAGAGCCACGGTGTTCGAAAAGTGGTAAGGAGTTTCTGCAAAGAAGAAAAAAAAAGTGTAATTGGGGAGTTTAATTGTTGGCATGAGCGAAAATATGTGTTTGTTAATATTTAAGTAAAAAAAAAATAAAGTAAAGATCCCTTTTCACGCCTTTCGGCGCATCGGGCATATAGGCAGAGCGTCCCATATTTTTACAGACCATCAGCAACTCTGTGGGTAATGTGGTCAGCATTACGCCGGCTGTCTTTACTTTCCCAGGACAGCCCATCCTGGTACCCACTTTAGGCTGGGTCGACCTGCGACGTCCCATACCACGACAAAAATCCACGCAGCCTGCAGTGGGTTTCGATCGCGGTATGCTGACTCCGACGGACTCGCAACGCCGTAGCCACGGATGCCGCTAATATTTAAGTAATGCAGACATAATACCACTGCCATGCCTACCACGCCTCTTAAAGAACCAGTATCTTAGTACACCAAATCAAACTGCATTGATCATGTGTCGCACAAAGTTGCAGAACAACTAAATGAAGATCCTTATCAAGATCAGCCAAGAAAAGGGAGCTCAGTTTTTCGACAGGACGTCATTTGCTTGACTCTGGGCACTAAGCTGATATAGATTGTGCACTCAGAAATATTTACCACACATAGAGTAGACGATTAATAAAACTAGTATCAATAAAACTGTAGCATCTTTTAAGCGAAAAGGATTTATTTGTTATGCTTCATTAACTCTTTAGTAATGCACCACCAAGAACAGAAATTGCAAAACCATTTTGACTCCTTACATTAAGCCTGCACAAAGGAGAGACATGAGAATAAACAAATACCGTGAAAACTGAAGTAGTGAGGATAGGCAGGAAACATGATATCCTGAACGTTAATGTTAACGGTACTACAATCAAACAGGTACGAGAATTTAAATAATTAGGAAACATATTTACTGAGGATGACAGACTCCATAGAGAGATAGAGGCCAGAGTACAGAAGGCAAATGCTGTCACCTACTAGTTAGCCCCACTGCTTAGACACCCAAATGTCTCCCTTCCAGCAAAATAGGAAATAATTAATAGCACCTTTATCCCTTCTTTATGTTATCAGTGCCAAACGTAGACAACGAATAGGGCACTAGAACAGAAAATAACTACATGTGAAAGTCACTAACAACACAAGAAATGACAGGGTTACGAATACCAGCATTAGAGAGACAGTTGGAATAAGATCATATCTGGATTATACTGACAAAGAATGAAATTGTTCGGCTATCTAGTGAGATTACTTGCAAGAACAGACTGCATATGAGACTTTTTACAGTATGACATCTGGGAGGAAGGCGAGAGGAAGACCAATAAAGATGTAGATAAATGGTGTAGATAAAACCTGCAAAAACTTTAACAAATCCAATAAGTGTAAAACAAATACAGAAAATCATGACACTGGGTTACTGGTAACAGTGAGACAACAAAAGAAGAAGAAGAAGAAGAAGAAGAATACAGACGAGATAAAGCAAAATATTCCATGCAATGTATTGTTTGTATATCATCATCATTATATGCCCTGCCAACTGGCGTAGGCGCTCATGCGTCTCCACAGATCACGATCCCTGGTTGACTGAAACAGCTCTCTTGATGATATCCCTCCATGCCATCGTTTTAGCCCATCCAGCATCATCTCTCTTGGTCTGCCTCTACCCCTTTTTCCATTGATCTTTCCAGTTGTCACGATGTTCTACAGTGTCTTTTTCTCATTTTATGGCCCAAGAACAGTGTTTGTCTCTTTATTATTATTGTATATAGAGATCTACTTTCATTTGCCTCTTTCAAGCAATAGTTGTTAGTTGCTCTGGCCGTACAAGGTATTCGTAACATTCGTCTCAGAAACCACATCTCTGTTGCTTCAAAATTCTTATCAATTTGTTCAGTGACATTCCAATATTCGCTGCCATACAGCAGAACAGGTTCTATGTAACATTTTAGCACCCTGTTTCTGTCATCAAATGAGAGCGATTTATTGCAAAAGATATTTTTCATTTTCTGAAATGCAGCCTTCGCTTGACCTATTCTGCTTTTAATCTCTGTCACACAATTTCCATCTGATGAAATGATTGTTCCCAGATAATTAAATTTATTGACTTGGTTAAGTCTTTTTCCTTCAACTGAGACATCACAACGTGGAATCATCTTCTTCTTTGATATAACAATTACTTCCGTTTTCTTAATATTCAGTTAAAGTCCTTTCTTAGCACTCTCTATCCCCACAAATCCAGCAGTTGTTGTAAATCAATTGCATTTTCAGATATAAAAACTGTATCGTCTGCATAATGCAAATTGTTTATATTGTATCCTTCAACTCTTACTCCAGCATTCTCTTTAATTTCCCTCAAAATTTGTTTCACTATTTATAGAGAAAAGGTCTGGGGACTTGTTTGTATATGCATTCTTAAATTTACGAGGCCAAACTGTTGTTAACGATGTTGATCTACTAGAATTCTTAAATGCCTGACAGAGACAGTTTTAACATATCGCTGTAAAATCCGGTCAATTAAATAAACAAACTAAGTGATTTCTCAAGGTCTCAGAAATATGGTTCTACAGAAGAATCACCAGACTTCGCTAGACAGCCGAAAAGATGTTTTGGCAGAGGCGAAGGCTCGAAGGCAACATATCAGAAAGAGACCGTAATCATGTTTGGACATGTTATGAGAAGGAAACTGGACGGCCAGAAAGATATGTAGGAATAGAGACATAAGAAGTGTACTGTGAGTCCGTGTCTGTGGCTTCAGCGTTGCGAAAACGCGCTTCATGATGCCGGGACACCGGGTTCTATCCCAGCTGCAGGCCATTTTGCAGTAGGCCGCGTTTCGTTGGTTTCCGACAGTGGTATAGACAGCCGACTGTTCAGTAATCAATGACAAACTACTGAATACAAACGTGCCACGAGAAACCACAACAGCCAAAAAATGCCGGAGTTGGCTCGGTAACGTTTTGGATTTGCAACCTGTGAGCCTAGATCACCTCTAATGAAAACATCTCGCATCGATGCGGATTTAAACACAGGACCTTTGCCCAGCAGGTGAGCGTCTTGTCACTAAGCAACTCCCTACCCCAGGATGTGAAGCACTTTCCGTCCTGATCCCTAAATTTGGATTTGAAGCATCCCCCGGCCCCCTAACACAGAGTATGTAGCCTGTTAGCTCTCCGCCCCTGCCCTCCAATTCCTCAGTGGAGGGTGTTACTAAGGGCCAGTTCAGTTAAAAACAACAATATTTTTCGCATACAATTCAAAATTATCAGCTCAGAAAATGGCCTCCTGTTTTGGTGTTACAGTGGAACTTCGCTTAACGAGCATAATTCGTTCTAGAATCCTACTCGTTAAGCGAAATACTCGTTAAGCGAAACAAATTTTATCATATAAACTAATGTAAAATACGATAATTCGTTCCATGTCGAAAAAATTACTCACAAAATGCTATGTTTAACGTTTATTCAAAAAAAATTATGTACATATTGTTAAGGAGAGTAAATCATCTTCATCTTTTCTTCAAACGTGGAACGAGCCCACATGGGATGGGAATTCGATTTGCAGAAGAAAAAAAAGTTGAAATAATTATGATACATGGCTAATTATTTTTATTTTTAGTAGAGAGATGTCCAGAAAAATGTGTTTTTGCCAACGCTTCAAAATTTGGCGACAATTTGACACTGCATTATCATTAAATAAATTTTGCAACGCGCATAGCCACTTCCTTATGAGGGTGATGCTTCTCAATGTAAGATGCAACAGTTTGCTATGCTTTCAGCATTTCTCTTATTTCGCCAATGCAACTCCATAAGTTCATGGGTGGTCAGCTCTTGGCTGTGCTCTTCCACAAGCTCTTCGATATCACTGTTATCCACCTACAATCCTATGATAGTGGCCAATCTCGTTGACTACAGGCTCCGCAGGTACTGTCTCGAACCCCTCAAAGTCACAAATCGTCAACGCTCTCCGGCCAAAGCTTCTTCCAAGCAGAAGTTAGGGTTCTCTTAGTAACCCCTTGCCCCGCCTTGTCGATCATCTTGAGGCAGGCAACGACGTGGAAGTGATTTTTCCAAAACTCTTTGTGAGTGAGGTTGGTCTCTTCGGTCCAGTCACCTGAAAACAATGCTCGAAGAGTGCTTTGGTGTAGAGCTTCTTAAAGTTAGAAATAACTTGCTGGTCCATGGGCTGGAGTAACGGGGTGGTGTTGGGAGGCAGAAACTGGATCTTGATGAACTTAAATTCTTCAGAGAGGTCATCTTGTAGTCCTGGAGGATTCATGTACATATATAACAATATAGCACACGTTTGAAAAAATGTGTGATCACAAACGACACTGGAACGAGTGCTAAACATAGAATGATGTAACATGCGCACAATCCGGGACTTCCCCTCTCCTCGCTACTCGTTATGCGAAATATCGCTCGTTAAGCTAGTCATTTTTTACAATTTGTTTTGCTCGTTATGCGAGTTACTCGTTATGAGAGGTGCTCGTTAAACGAGGTTCTACTGTGTTTAAATGCGATTTCCTTGTCAAACCTAGACCAGTAATTTAGCGGGCTTTAAGTGCTCAAAAGTCCGGCCGTTCATCAACACTGCTCTGAATTTATCATTCTTGTGATCACTGATCGCTGAGCTGCTCGGTAAATCATTTTCTTTTTTATGTTTTCCTCCCTCCAGGATTAAAGTCTGTAGGACTGACATCTCAAGGATGAGAATCAAACAGGCTGAAATCCCGGAAATTCAGGTTTAACCGTCTAACCCTATAACAGTTAAACTGAGCCACCACAAAACGGTGGCGAGGTAACTTGTAGTCCAGTATGGGTTCTTCTTCTGCGTTTACTATTAAAAAAGCTGTCAGCATGTGGTGTGGTTTACAGCTAGGTTGCGTTATCTACGCTTTTAGGCCTAACACATCGGATTTCATCGAATCCTTAGTTAATTGCCTTTCACGAGATTGCTTTGGTAAGGCAGCGGGTCAATTCCCCCATTCCTGCTCCCAACACCCCTACCGACAAGGTGAGCCACCAGAACTTCCGTATCTTGATGTTGATCCCTTATGGGATGCCCATTGGTCTTTAGCAGTAGTCTTTAGCGGGCGTCCCCCTTAGTTTATGGCAAGACGACAGACGCCTCCCCCCCCCTCCCTCCCCCAATAATTAACAGAATGGATTAAAAAGAGGAGGGCAACAAGAAAAGTCCAAAGTACTGCTAACAAGAACTTCGAGAAAAACTTTCACGTAAATCAGAATGGATTTCTATTGTGAGAGTTCGTGTACTGCACTGAGTTTTTTTTAAAAAACTCAGGTTTGAGTTAGAAGTATAACGGAGCACTAATGGGTTACACCCGTGTGCCATGATGTTGATCCGTCTACTAAATTGAACTAAACTAAATCTGCTGCGTAGTTGGATCAGAATTTACCACTTAGTATATACTTTATGTACTGGACGTAAATTTGACTAGAAAACCACACAACAGGCAGGGGCTGTTGCGGTTGGTTCTGCAACGTCCTGTAAAGGATACGCAACTAACCTTTATACTTTATGTGGCGGTGGCTGACTGGGTATATGATAAGGACTCCAGCACACACCCCCCCCCCACCCATTTTTTACCGCATTGGTTGCTGATCCATCTGTGTAAGCATGTATACACAACTGTTTGGGATAGTTTTCCTGGGCAGATAAACATTTTTGAAGGTGACTGGACTCACCTCCAGGTGTGAATCCATTGACTGAAGTCACTTTCTTTATTATGTCTCTCAGTTGCTCCCAAGATATTGGGTATAGGGTAGGAGGCTTCAGCTGTGTTTTTTTTTTAAGGGTATCTCTGCTTGATACTGGTCCTGAAGTCTTTTCCCCGATGGACAAAGCATCTACGTTTGAGACGCCTCATTGCCAGATAATCTAGGCTTGATTTCATTGGGTATGATTGCATACTATTTAACACCTCTATTGGGATCATAGTTTTAGAGTCTCTTCTATGGGACAGTGTTTGCGCTGCAGTTATTTTCTGCATCTACAGGATTGGCGCTGTTTTAATGGACCCTGTGATGCCTGTAAGAGCTTACTTTTGAATCTGCCTAGCTCCTTAAGATGGTAATTAGCAGCTGATGAAGAAGCTGTTACACCGAACTCCGAGTTGTCTTTCAGGGTTTTTACAATCGCTCCTCAACTTGTACCTGTCAGTTTTATAGGTAGCTCTAGTCGTCTCCTGGACATCCCTTCTACATTTTCTATATGTTTGTTCAACATTAGCCTTTTATCTTATTTTATTGGGGAGTCGCCGTGGCAGAGCGGCTAGACGCGCGCCGCGGATCGGAAGGTCGTGGGTTCGCTCCCTGGCGGAGACGGACTTTTCTTCAAAAATGACCTTGGCTCCCAGGTCGACCCAGCCTTGAGTGGGTACCGGGTGCAATCCTGGGAAGTAGAGGCGGCCGGCGTGATGC
>CAJHNH020002367.1:1041779-1059279 GCA_905116865.2 Candidula unifasciata | reverse complement strand
GTTGAGCTGAGCTGATTCAAGAACCGACATCACAGCGCTCTGTACATTTCCATAAACGCTCTGTCTCCGTCTTCAGCAGCCAGCGAAGAGTTCCGATACTAATGGTGCAAGTAGCATTCTGTTTAAACTCCCATCTTGCCTTTCCTCTGAGCCTCGAGCATCTGCCAGAACCTCAAGTCACTCCCCACTGCATCAATCTCACTAGACTGTGGTGATCCATCTGCTACTCCGAACTGTACACGTCCCACAAGGCACTAACCACGCCTGTCTTATCATGTATCAGTATTCCACCAAGTTGTGCAGAGCCAGCCAATCTGTCCGCCTGTTCATTTCCCAACACACCGGCGTTTCCCGGTGAAAAAATCCGGACTATACTCCGCACCAGTGTCCTCCGCAGCGAGGCATGCCATTCTGCACGAAGCATGCCTGTTCTAATCTTCCTCAGCATGTTTTCTGAGTCAGTTACAAAAACGATGTGTGTGGTGTGTGTGTGTGTGTGTGTGTGTGTGTATGTGTGTGTGTGTGTGTGTGTGTGTGTGTGTGTGTGTGTGTGTGTGGTGTATACTTCGTTTAAGGTGTAAATGGCAGAAAAGGTTTATAGTTTAACCAGTGTTTAGGTTTCCGTGGTGAAGTGGTTCAGCCGGTTGATTCTTGCCATGATGGTTGCGAGTTTGATTTGGGACTAGGCATCGGTTCGTGAGTGCTGGTATCGTTACAGGAGTTATGTTGTCACAATCGCCATACATAGGGTATTCATTCGCGTGCTCAGTCCTCCCGATGTCGCAGCCACCCCACTTTGCCTCTGTGGACTGTTCCAGTGAGAAGTTGGTTACAATGTCTCCTGTCTTGACCTAACAAAATGGTACCAACGTGCTTCCCCAGGTTTCACTCCAAGATCATGCAATCATGTCAATGTCAGAGACCGTGCTTTTGAAATGCTCTTATGGATGACAAGCCAGAGAGACCAAGTTAAACGGGATAAAACAGGAAATAACTGAAGTACATCCTCTTGCCTCTAGATACATTAGGCTCCTGTCAAAATTAAAGATTTGGGAGAAGTATGGTAGGAAGTCTGCGTCTGTGGCTTAGGCGTTGCGAACTAGCTTCGTAATGCGGGGTGCCGGGTTCGATCCCAGCAGCGGGCCTTGCACTTTGCGCTGGTTTCGACAGTAGTGACGAGAAGCCGACCGTCAGCAGGTGCATTCACATAATGTTGCTCTCGTCACGGCTCGTCTAAAAGTCTCTCTTTAGCCCATTCTTCAACCCCATGTGCTTTCATAGCCAATGCATCTTCGGAATGTAGTGTCCACCTACACGAAACGCATATTTTCCACAAGTGGAGAATACTTACTGTGGGTGAGGTTGGGAATGGATGTTGCATCTTCTCCGATTACCTTGACACGTACTTGCACACAAGGTCAACAACACCAATGCCAAGGTGAAATAGTTCTTGTAACTGAAGTTCATTTCTGCATGTATAAAAATGAATGCATAAATAAATATACAGACCATCACAATATGATTGAACATAAAAATAATCACGGTGTGGTGCTTGTTGTAGAAAGGCCATCTACGTGGGATGGGCAGTAAGAAAGTAATGCCGTAAGTTGTTTTTTTCTTCCACTCTCTCGCAAACTATTAGTGCAGCATATATTAAATTCACAGACAATATAACTCATTACGTCCTTTACGAATCCTAATGTTCTATATAATATTTGCCTACTCCTATAATCTAACACTAACATGAAACAAGAGTACAGAGGTACTTCGGTATACGCCCGCTTTGTTATACGTCCAGCTTGTTATACGTCCTGTTTAGATAGAAAAAAATTGCATTTTTTACTGCCTTTATTTGGAATACGAATCGTATGCTAAAACTTATGAGCTTCAACCAGGTCCAATAGTTTAAGGAAAAAAAATATTTTAATTTGAGATTTTTAAAGTGTTATTCCAAGGAGACTCTCCTTCCAAACACTAACATCTCCTTTTCCTCCCATCTTAGCACCATCCTAACAGGCAGTGAACCTAGCTTAGCAAGGTAACCTGAGGTTATATTTTCATTTATTTCAACTATCTGCTTTTGTATTTTTGTATTTAAATATAATATTTATACAAACCCATAAATGTATAAGTATACAATGCTCTCCAACATTTGCTAAAGTCAAAATCTCCATCTCGCAGCACCAAGATCAAAATGTATAAAACACTGATGAGACCAGTTGTTTTTCATGGCTCTGAAGCGTGGAACAGAACTAAAATAGATGGAGCCCTCCAACAAAATTTCTACAAGTCTTATGACAAGTCTTTGGACCCATCAAAGATGTCAGTAGCAGGGAATGGAGAGTGAGAAGCAACAATGGAATTCATATGTTCAGATCATCGTTGATCGCTAGCATCATAAATGCTAATAGATTGAAATGGCTATAGCAAACTGAGAGAATGTCAGATGACAGAGATAAAAAGTGCATACACGAGGGAGCTGAATGTTTGTAGACCACGAGGCAGACCAAGAAGACGATGGAGAGATAATTTCCAGAGAGACCTATAAACACTTGATGTCAAAAACTAGAAAGAGAAGGCCAGCCAGAGAGATGGACTGAAGCGGGCGATATCTGCAGCAATGAACATTAGGGGTTCGAAATGTTGAGGAAGAAGAAAAAGACAAAGAAGAAGAAAAAGACAAAGAAGAAGAGGGAGGAGGAGGAGGAGGAAGAGAAGAAGAAGAAGAAGAAAAAGAAGAAGAAGAAGAAGAAGAAGAAGAAAAAGAAGAAGAAGAAGAAGAAGAAGAAGAAGAAGAAGAAGAAGAAGAAGAAGAAGAAGAAGAAGAAGAAGAAGAAGAAGAAGAAGAAGAAGAAGAAGAAGAAGAAGAAGAAGAAGAAAAAGAAGAAGAAGAAAAAGAAGAAATGTAATTCCTCGTTCACTTATTTGACGAATCTTTATTCTAGTTTGTTTGATTGAACCATTTATCATTGTCTTGCTCACTTAGTATGACATCTCTTCATTTATAGGTGTCTTTCCATAAGCTGTAGATTTCTTGTAGCCTAAAACCTCGGTATGGCTATCTGACTTCCTTGTTTTAGGATTGTTGGAGGTCGTGGGCTCTACTGCCAACACATCTCGTGGAGTAGTCTTCGTAGGAGTATTCAACTGTTGAATTGTCTTCAGGCTACCCTTGGCGCTTTCTTCCCTCTTCATAGTAGTCAGTTCAGTATTTTTAGCTGCATTCTCTCGCGCACTTGCAGCCGATTTCTTGGCTTGTTTTTTATCCTTGCTTCTTCGTGGCATATATGGGCCATGATTCTTGGCTTTTTTCCATTTATATCAGTTGGTTGCATTGTAATGTATTTGATGAAGTATGCAGTACTCACTTTCTAAAGTTGCCTGTCAAGTAAGTATATCTGGTACTGCAACCGCTGATACTGCGGTAGCAAACGGTCGTCACAGAAATGTTCTCAATGAATAAGCAAACCCGTCACCAACTAAGTTATCTGCCCACCCACGCCGAGTCGTCTGATTAGTCAGTACTGGAAACACCGCGGAGTCTTCTAATTGGTCAACTGTTGTCGAAATACTCTGCTGTATGTTGTGTGTGTATGGTAATCAGGGTATTATGAAGGCTCAGTACGTGGCAATCTGAACGCCAGTGGGATTCAGACAGGTGGCGGTCGTGTTTGTAGTTTTGCGCTTTGCCCATGATGTTAAAATATTAGCATCATCCTGCTGTCAGTGGCATAGCCATGGTACTTAACGCGCATGGAAACCTAGGGTATTTGGCGCCCATGGAAACCTAGGGTACTTGGCGCCTATGGAAAGCTAGGGTATTTGGCGTCCATGGAAACTCTGGGTATTTGGCGCCTATGGAAAGCTATGGTATTTGGCGCCTAAAGAAACCAAGGGTATTTAGCGCCCATGGAAAGCTAGGTTATTTGGCGCCAATGAAACCTATGGTATTTGGTACCTATGGAAAGCTAGGGTATTTGGCGCCCATGGAAAGCTAGGGTATTTGGCGCCCATAGAAACCAAGGGTATTTGGAGCCCATGAAAACCCAGGGTATTTGGCGCCCATGGAAGCACAGGATATTTGGTGCCCATGGAGATCCATGGTATTTGGCGCCCATGGAAACCCAGGATATTTAGTGCCCATGAGGGATAGGTCAAAATTTCTTGTTTAAATTTGCACTGGGTATTGTCCTTTTCTGAAGCTTATTTTAAAGACATTAGAGTGCATAATTAGGAGGCCTGTTTTATTTCTTTGGAAGTGAAATATCAAAGGAAAGTAAAATTTACTAGGTGTATACTGTTAAATCCCAGGTCGACCCAGACTAGAGTGGGTACCTGGTGCAGTCCCGGGAAGTAAAAGCGGCCGGCGTGATGCCGACAACATCACCCATCTTGTGCCGATTGGTCTATAAAAATATAGGTCTCGCCCTATGTGCTCTATACGCCTAAAAATGGGAAAAGGGTCCTTTACTTATTTTTTTAAATTTAATATACTGTTAAAGTGTGTAAATTGCGCAGTGTAAACTCAGAGTGTTGTAAATAACTAATAAATTAATTAATTAGTTGCGTATCCTTCACATGGCGCTGCAGAACCAACCCCAGCACTTTCTGACTGTCGTGGTTCTTCTAGGCATATTTACGTCCAGTAGTTTACAATTGCTCTCTAGACGGTCAGCTCTCGGTACCACGGTCGAAACCATCGCAAGACAAAACCGTCCGCAGCAGGGATCGAACCTGGCACACCGACATTACGAAGCGCGTTCGCAACGCCTAAGCCACAGACGCCGACAATCAACTATTAAAAAAATTATTATTTTAGTAGGCCCTTCATCCCTCGCAAGTCGCTGCCCCTCTTCGGATAGACTTTAGCAATATTGTCTGGTCTTGTGCAGCAGCCTTCCATGGGTTAGACTTTATACTGAAGGCTTTGTGGGATGCCTTTATTGTGTTCTTAACCCCTCCCCCCCCCTTTTTTTTTCTTACGAGCATAAGAGCGTCTACCTTCTTGATGGTTAGCACATATTTGTATAGACCCTCGAGGGGTGATTTTGTCAACATCACAAAGGCTCCTTGACTTCCTAGGACTTTGGTTCACATTTTAGGCTGCTGTGTGGTCTGGGAGCTAAAGATATTGTTAGGCAGATTCGATAGCGCACCTTTGGGTTGGAGTTGGAGCGTCTAGCAGCTACAACAAGAGGCTGCTTTCATGCAATGATATAACTAAAATAGTTCTTCAGAGATTTGCCTTCGAATACATAGATATCTTTAGATATGCCAGAAGTGTTTACATTTGACACATAAGCTGACAATTACATAGTCTACATGTTTTCCTCAATATACATAGATCCACTCGCTACATGAGTGCTTGAATTCCCTCTGCAGTTATATCTCTCGTTGTTAGTCCTTACCCACATAGGCACACATGGCTGGTGTAGCCGATGCCTGTGCCCTTATTATAACTTCTTTGGCGAAGGGCCGTAGCAGTGACTAGAGGAGATACAACCAGAAACGGGGTATAGGGGAAAAACAAGTTGGAACAGAACATATTTTTTTTTAAAATCACATACACAGACAGCAGATAAAGTGGTTTGCACACTTAAGAGAGAATGCATCGCGACACTATACCATACAAGGATTACATTAACTGGCGAGCAGGACGTAGAGCACAGGGTAGACCAAGAACGATATGGAACGATAACATCAGAGAAACTCTCCAACACACGCTGTATCTGTGATCGACGCGGCCAGAAAAACAGGAAGCACCTGAACAAGTGTAGAGACCATTGCTCTAAACCTTCAGGTAATATCCCAACAATAGACCCAGGACAATCAAGTGGTTGCTTACACACGTTAAGATAGATTCTATAGACCTCTCAAAAATATCTTTCTTGTCTCATTGACTGAAAAAATACGTAATCCTTATCATCCACATTTGCCTTTCCATGCCCCGTTAGTACCAATGTCTCTCTACACATTTAGGTCATTTGCATCCTGAATTAATCCCACTGCTAGTATGCCCTCATGCCATCGTTTTAGAATGTCAGGCATTGTTTCTCTAGGTCACCATCTTCAGACTTAGAACGCAACATACTCCACTCAATGGACACCTAAACAGAATACAGCCACAACACTCCCCAGAGTGCCAGTTATGTAACTACCCCTACGAAATTGTTGAACACCATCTCTTTGAGTGCCCAAAACTCAGTGAGACAAGAAGAACGCTACTCCCTCCGAGACCAGACAAGTGGAACACCTTGTACGGAGGAAAAGAACAGCTTGTGAAAACATGCAAATTCCACTACATGGCATTGGGCCAAAGGGCGAAAGCTCATGCGCCGCTGGATCGATAACAACAACAACATACCATTGCCTCTCCTACTGTTGATTTTTTTCAGTTATCATGAAGTTCGTCAGCGTCTTTTTGTCATCACATGGCAGAAGAACTAATAAATAATAATGGTAATAAAAACAATGCACAATATATCTGTTTTTTATTCACTTTATTAAGTTCGGTTTCGTTTGTTTGTCTGGCAGAGCTTTTGCGTTTGATTTTTCTTCTGCTAAACTATCGGGATGACATTTCGCACACACACGATTTATCAATGAGAATGCAATGTAGTGAAAAAAAAAAAATATTCCAGACGTTTTCTTGCATTGGTCAGTTTGATGTTCATATTTTTACACATAAAGTAAATAAACCAAAAATTTCAAAGAAAATAATTCTTTTTTTCAAAGGAGTTAATTCATTAAATAACCACAAACATATTGCCGTTGATGTCTACTTATGACCTGAAAAGAAATCAAGAACAAATTTAGTGTTTATAGGTTTGTTAATGAAAATGTCAAAATAGTACGAAAAATAAAATGTCTTTAAAAAGTTATGTTTCACACACATGATGTGTAAATCTGGAACCTTACTGGTGGCTGTGATAGACAAAGGATCAAAATTAAAAATTCGTGCATAACGCTTATCCAGTTTCGGATGTCATCTAGAATGTTGGAAGATTACATTATGGATGACAAACCAACAGGAGCTAAATGGTTTGACACCATGAGATTAAAGCATCTCGCGCTGATGGCAGACTAAGATCAGTTGATGAATGCTACACACCACACTGATTATAACAGTTAGATGGAATTAAATTTATTGCTGTTAATATAACTGGGGATAAGCCAGAAGTATTAGATATTTTTGTAGGAACTAAGATAATATTTCGACCCACCATTGATATCAGCAGAAAATTTTCCATGAAGCTATTGGATTTATAACATACATTTCCCTGTGTGGGTTCCGGGGCTCAATTACAGGAAAAACAAGAATAGACCCACTCTCTACACAAAAGCATGGCGTAAGAGTCCACTATTAGGTAGCTCCCTTCGAAGTCGAAGTGCATTTGCCTGAGAGGCAAGGAACCAGCACTCTGCATTCAAATGATTCAGATCTGTGAAACAGATGCACACTCAAGACTCAGGTTCTGGAACAGGGCTGCAATCCAAAAGTGGATGAACACCTAGAACATCCCGTCCGAGTTTACAGCTAATGAACGAGAAGAAGAGGAAGAAGAAGAAGATAACAGGCATTAGATAGTCACACTTTCGCCGTGTTCACATGTAGGACACTGGATGATCATCTGCTCGTATAAACTTTGTTGATGACGTTTATTGGGTCAAACTGAATACAAATATAGTAGGACTGAGAGAAGGATACTTCCCATAGTTTTATCATGGGCTACAACATTACAATGGAAGTAAGAGAACACTATAGATTATGTTGTAAGTTGAGTTGAGTTGAGTCATGTATTGACATCTCAGCACTCGGGACATTCTCATGCGTGCTCCGTCCTTATTTTCAGCAGCCAGCACAGAGTTCCAATACTGATGGTATATGTCCGACTTGCTTTTCCTCTGAGTGTAGTGAGCCGGCCAGACCCTCTGGTAACACACAGGAGCCTCATTCTCTCCAGGCCTAATAATCTTGTTGTAATCTATCTAGGATAAACGCTTAGTCGTAGGACACATAAATAACAATATATATATATAAACAGACAAAATTTATCACAAGTATAAGACACTATAATTTTAATTTGATTTAGTTGTGTATACATCGAGGAGTGGCTGGCCGAACGGTTAGAACGCTGGGCTTTCAAGCATGAGACTCTGGTTCGAATTATCGATAAGGCTGTAGTTTTTTTTTTTCTGTCAGGGAAAAAATAAATCCTCACCCGCAGAGTCGTGGCGATAGCACTAGCCATGCGGCCGTAATCCTCAGACTCAAAGACCCCCCTGCGAACTCCTTTTTTAGTTGCGTATCATTTACAGGACATTGCGAAACCAACCCCAGAATTATTTGGCTGTTGTGGTTTTTCTAGGCAAATTTACGTCCAGTAGTTTGCCATTGCTTTCTTGATGGTCGGCTTCTCGATACCTCTGTCAAAACCAACGCAGGGCTCAAAGCCTGCAGCTGGAATCGAACCCGGCACTCCGGCATTACGAAGCGCGTTCGCAACGCCTAAGCCGTAGACGCCGACGGCTACACCGCAGAAGTCATTGGCATTATTATATGTGGACGTCTTGCTCTTTTATTAGTTATGGTAAAATCTTGAAGATGCCGTGTGTGCGTGTGTGTGTGTGTGTGTGTGTGTGTGTGTGTGTGTGTGTGTAAAGATAATTATTTAAACTCGCGGGTCCATGTAACTATATAATCAGGGCAGTGGCATACTATGATACAGAGAGGCGACTGCATCAGGCGGCAACGTAAGGGGACGGCATAAGCAATCAAAATACAGTTTGAAAATTTAAGAAGTGGCATTTCGAAGACGCATCACGCGGGGAGAATCTACTGCACGGCCCTACATACGATGAAGGATACATAAACAGATACGTTGATAAAAAAAAAATCATTGTGAAAATCTGGTGTCCAATAAACCATGATACATAAATAAATAAAAAATCATTTTAGTATGTTGGTTCATCTTCTGTTTCTCTTGTCGTCTCACTGATACCATGTTGCAGCCCAGTGTCGTGGTTTTCTTTATTTGTATTTCGCTTCTGGGTGGCTTTGGTGACGGTTTTGTTAATCTTTTCGCAGGTTTTGCCACAATATTTATCCATATTTTTCTTGGTTTTCCTCTCACCTTCCTCCCAGATGTTCTTCTGTAAAAAGTCTCACATGCAGTCTGGCCTGGCTGCATTCTAATTAGATGGCCGAATTATTTCATTCTTTGCCTGTCAATATAATCCCGACATGGTCTTATTCCAGCTTTCTCTTTCCAACATTGGTTATTGTATGGAATTTAAGTAAACAAAATCTGAAGCTATGATAAAATGTTTTGTGTATGTGTGTGTTTTTTTTTTAAATTAGTTGAAAAATATATTATCCAGGCCACAAATGGAATTTCACGGCACGAATTAACTTGTGTTTGACAATTCAAGAAACAGAATAACAAACAGAATCCATCTGTGAAGTCTAACAGTAAGTGGCAAGGTGTCGTGTCGTGCATACGTTGTAGCAGCAGTCACAAACCATGCTGGTATGTGGTGCATCACGCTTCACTCGACCATAATCCTTCCCTGTTAGCAACTGCAACACGGACTTTGTTATTCTGGTCCCATCCCATTCCAAAGGTGCATGATGTCTGCCCAGAGATTGTCTATATCCGCCATCAGAGAAGAGAGCCTGGGTGTTCGAAAAGTCGTAAGGAGTTTCTGTAAAAAAAATGTTTAGTTGTAGAGAGTTTAATTCTTGGCCTTTGCAAAAAATAGGCGTACGTTAATATTTAAACAATGTTAAAATTAACAATAAGTACGAGACCAATCCAATCCCGACCCCACCTGTTAAATTAAAATTATTTGTCACCCATTGTGGGACGCAATTTTTCTTTATTTTGGAGCCCTATTCGGATCGGGGGCCCTAATATAACCTAAGGGTTGAACGCTGGTGATCCTCATCCGCATAGTGGCACTTTGTGTCACAGGATGTTTGTCGCACTGTGTGATATCCTGATTGGGTAAAACTTACCACTATTACCTGTTGAAGAAACTGTATCTCTGTACACCAAATCGAATTGCATTTAACGATTATTGTGCATGTCGCAAAGAATTGTAGAACCTATACTACACACAACTGAGAGGAGATCCTTATCTAGATCAACCAAGACAAGGGAATCTAGTTTTTCGACAGGACGCCGTTTGCATGACTCTGGGAACCTCGTTGATAAGAATTGTGTCTTCAGAATTATTGATCACGCATATGATAGACGTTTAATAAAACTAGTATCAATAAAACTGTAGCATCAATAAAACCATATCAATAAAACGGGACTATCATATTTTATGTAAAAAAAAAAAAAAATAACGTAATAAATTTCAAATTACCATGGTAATTACACAGCTGTTCTTGAATTTCCGGTGAAGAGATGCACATTCTAACTTGACTTGATTTATGTATTTTAGCGAAAATGATTAATTTTGTATGCTTGATCGTGTGTTGATTTAACTCTGTGGTAATACACTTGACGAGATTCAGCGAAATATTCCATGCAATGTATTGTTTGTGACCGCATTCGTTAAATTTACAAAGGAAAAAATTGTTTTTAAATATGGTAATATATTAGAATTCTTTAATCTGCTTCTTTAGCATTCCGAGCCCATGAGCGTCATTGCTGCAGATATCATTCGCCTCCATTTATCTCTGGTTGACCTTCTCTTTCCAGTTAGTGTCACCAAGTGCTTGCAGGTCTGCCTGGACATCATTTCTCAATTGTTTTCTTGGTCTGCCACATGGTCTACGACCATTCATCTCCCTTGTGTATACAGTTTTCACTTCTCTGTCATCAGACATTCTTTCAATATGCCCCAACCATTTCCATTTATCAGCTCTCATGATGCCAGTGATTAAAGATGATTTAAACAGATTGTGAATTTCGTTGTTGCTCCTCACTCTCCATTCCCCGCTGTTTGCATCTTTGATGAGTGCGAAGATACGTAGTAAGACTGTTTTCAAAAACCTGTAATAAGGCTTCATCTTTTTAAGTTGCTTTAAATTTCAGAGCCATATAAAACGACTGGTCTTATTAACGTTTGATATATTTTGATCTTGATGTTGCGAGACAGAGAGAATTCTTGAATGCCATAACATTGTCATGGAGATGGTGTTTCGCAGAACGTCACTCCCATCATAGTCTACCTGTAACAAACTCCGTCTCCAGTTTTTCTACCTCACACACTTGTATACTCAAGGATACGTTTATATCCTGTATCCATCTTCGCGCTTATCGTCCACTGCCCCTTCTCCCTGGTACCTACCACGTACCATGCCTTCTGCTAATTTTTCTCCTATACACCGTGGCGCATGATGTAGCCAAAATCGTTCTGCTTTGGAGACAAGATGCTGTTTATTAGCCAATCTTACTCAATATTCAGATCTTTTAAAATGTCAATATTTCTTTTCTTTTCGCCTATGGTATTCTGAGAATTTCTTTATCACATTTCACCTGAAAAGCCCCTGTTACATTACCGATAGTCATTATTTTGGGTAATGTCATGAAAAGAAGGAAACTGGAACTCGTTGTGAACTCAGGAAAGATCTGTGGTAACAGAGACATATTGGGACAACGCGAGACAGCAGTTTGTCATGGCATAGAGTAGTGTCAGCAGACGAACGGATTCATGCTGTTGAACATCGCTGGTTGTAGATAGGCATGAATGCTTATGTAAGTCAGCAAGGCACATGATGATGATCAATATATTACACTAACACGGGGGTAAAGGGCCCTTTACACGCATACGAGCATCCTTTACTTGCCATCCTTTACTTGTGCTTCTTCTTCTTTAAATTTCACCCGCCTCTATATTTGGTCTTCTCTTTCCAGTAGTTGACACCATATGTTTGAGTTCTGTTTGGATGTTATCTCTCCTTCGTCTTTTTGGTCTGCCTCGTGGTATACGACCATTCAGTTCCCTTGTGAATACAGTTTTTACCTCTCTGTCATCTGAAATTTTCTCAATATGCCCCATCCAAGAAAAATGCCTGGTACTTTTTTTTAGGCTGGTCCAATCTATGAACCCTTTTTTTTTTTCACTCTCCAAGAAAAACAATCTGTATCGATGCGGATTTAACGTAGAGACCTGTTGTTGTCTGGCAGTAATTTTTTTTTTCTGAGAAAAAAGACGGCATGTGACATAGGTTTTGTCACTCTCTAGGAGGGTTGTGTGTTAGACCCAGTATCTAAATATTTTAGGAGCGTTAAAAGCTCTGTCATGGTGAAATATACAAGAAGTGGTATGAGCGCTAGTGCGGAATATTCCCATGACCTTGTGTGAAAGTCGGATCGCTTGAGGCCTACCTATCAGGGGTGACGTGGTCAGTAGGTCGTCTAATCAGAAGCGAGCTAGTGTGAAGCGGTGTGTAACATTTACCCCCAGGATGTGTAGCGCGGCCCCTCCCCCCACCCTCCGCCCCATCCATTCAATAACTCAGGATGTCTAGCATCCCTCCCCCAACCCAAGTAAAGTGGCTAACCTGTTTGGCCGAAGAGGACATCCCGGGTGTCAAAACTCAGTTCCAGTTCTGCAAGAGCTGAAAGCGGGACGTTGAGGAGTTGCTCTTTAAAGCTGTCATCTGCAGATCGTTTCCTAGAGAAGTGATTGGGGTATACCTGCCGCAGCAGAAAGCAGAGATTGCTGTGAGCCCTGGATAACATCGGTCCGCATATACCCCTAAACAAACAGAGACAATTTTATTTAATCAAGACGCTTATATCTAAAATGATTACCAATACTTTATAAACATTTGTTAACTAGTTCCGTTGTAGAATTGGGGAAAGGGGGGGGGGGGGGTAAAATGATGTCATAGAATCAATAATGTGGAGCTTTGGGGGGGGGGGGGGGGGGACTACACGAATTCCGGAATACCAAGAACTAAAGAAAAGACGCTGGCGCTGAAAAGGACACACAATTGAAAAAAGCTGACAATATAACTAGCAGGTCTTTGTCGTAACAGCAGACCAGATGGAACTGCTTAGACACCCAAATGTCTTCCTTACAGCAAAACGGCAAATAATTAATAGCTTCTGCATCCATACTTCATGCTATCAGTGCCAGACATGGACAATGAATATGGAACTAGAACATAAAATAACTAACTGTGAAATGCGCTGTATCCGTGTTACCACCAAAAGCACAAAAAGGGACACAGTTACGAATTGGAGAGAAAGTTGAAATAAGACCGTGTCTTAATCATTTTGTCAGAAAAATAATGAAATGGTTCGGCCATCTAGTGAGAATGAAGCCAGATCAAACGGCATGCTAGATCTTTTACATCAGTGCATCTGGAAAGAAGAAAAGGGGAAGAACAAGAAAGAGAAGCATAGCGTGTGTAGCTGAAATCTGCAAAAAAGATTAACAAAGCCCTTACCAAAGCCACCAGAAACGTGCAAAACAAATACATTAAACCACGACACTGGGTTAGAACCTGGTATCAGTGAGATGACAAAATAAGAAGAAGTAGAAGAAACACACACGGGGAAGGGAAATAAAGAGTGAATTAAAAAAAAAGGAAAGAAAAAAAAGAAAGATGGGGGGGGGGGGGGGGGGGGGGGGGCATAGGGTGAACAGCTTGCAATAGCAAAAGATAGGACGATGTGGCGTGAGTCAGTTGGAAGCCTATGCTCCTTTGGAGTATAAAAGGCAGAAGAAGAAGTTTATAATGTAATCAATATAGAGATGACCGTCTTTAAGTGGTTGAACCGTTTGCCTCATGGGTTCGATTTCTGACTCAGCACTTCAGTTCGTGAGTGCTGGGATTTTTGCTGGAGTTATAGTGTTCGTTATGTTATGTTGTCACAGTCGACGTCATCATACATTGGGTATTCACACGCGTGCTCAGTCGTCGGGATGCCGCAGCCACTTTAGTTTGCCTCGGCTGACTGTTCCCATGAGAAGCTGGTGACAATGTCTCCCATCTTGATGTAATGAGGGGATTTTCCAAAGGGTTTCCAGATGACAGCTAGGGTCAAGAGAAAGCAAGGTGAATAGAATGCGAGAAGGAAAACACTCCCAAAATCACGTGTTTAACTGAACTGTGGAAGGATGACAGTCCGTGGAAAGGAGAGAGTTTTTGAAGGTGAAAGAGGGATCGAATCAGTTGCTGTTTTGCAGCCAAAGTGACTGGTCGAGTACGAGAGGCGTGTGACTGCTATAAAGTGTATTTGACAAGGTGTGATGAAGTTCTGATTCCTGAAGATAAATGCCGGACCAGAAGTTATTCAAGTCGACACCCAGCCCGACCGTAAAGATTGGTAGCAGATTGTCGGAGATGCAAACTCGTCGACTGTGTGTTACATGAATGATCCACCCAGAATGCAAGGTAATGATGGCTGACGATTGTGAACATCGTATGAATGCATTGTAACATTTGATTATTGAATCTCAGACCACGTAAGAGATCAGAAGACAGCGACTAGACGATACAATGTTTAGAACAATAACACAGAAATGAAACTGTGAGTTTGCTTTCTCATCATCTTGTGTTTGTAATTAGTTAGCTAGTTAGTTAGTCGTTACGGTTCCGGTATCACAGCAAACGAGCTTGGCTCATAACTGCTCAACCGCCTATGCCAGTGATTCCAGTCATAAACTGAGTCAGATACTTCAAGCGAATGCCTTAGTCATACAATGTCCGCAGTCAGCAAAACACGCACGATTTGATGTGGCAAACCGTAAGTTGCATGCCTCATTAAACACATTGCAAGACCAGGCGTCGTCGCTGAAAATCAACTTCATTCGACGAATAGCTGGGCGATGAGCAAATTAAAACTATTCCTGACATTTCTCCACATGTCCTCGGCCAAGTTGCAGCCACGGCCAGCAAATAAATAACAGCTATAGCACACACCTTGTCCCAAGAACACAATGAAGAAAAATACATCACCCATCATTGCCATTATGTAAAAATCTGGATCTCAGTCAATAACCGATAATCACAGCTCATAGTGCCGCCAGGAGCACTAAACTCAGTAGCTCAGGCTGCAAACCGTACTTCCACAATCTTGCAACATCGAAACCAGAGAAGAAACAGCGACGAGAACGGTCAACATAAGCCAAGTTCTCAACCGTCATCCATTCCCTATGAATGTCGGAACGGGAAGTTATGTTTGTATTCATCGTCTGCGTGTCTAATTATCCAGCTATCACACACAGAGGAAGCAATACTCCACTTGACCTAGCAGACGGTACCGATGTGCTTCACCGAGCGTCACTCCGAAATCATACAAAATCATGTTAAAGTCAAAAGTCCGAGCTTGTGAACCACTGTTATGAGCGACAAGCCACTCTATGGACAGACAGACCAAGCTAAATGGGATAAAACAGGAAACACTGAAGTGTATTCTCCCTCCTTCTCTCTCTCTCTCTCTCTCTCTCTCTCTCTCTCTCTCTCTCTCTCTCTCTCTCTCTCTCTCTCTCTCTCTCCCTCCAGTGAATACACTTGAGTCCAGTGAAGAAGTATACACCCCAATATTAGTAAAAGTTAAGGACCCTCTTCCACGGCTTCAGGCGTATTGGATCTATAAGGCTAGACCTATATTTTATAGACCAAACGGCATTTTGTGGGTGATGTGGTCAGCATCCCGCCGATCGCCTTTTCTTCCCAGGACTGTACCTGGTACCCAATCAAGGCTGGTTCGACCTGGAGCCAAGGTCATTAAAAAAAAAAAGTCCGGCCTCTCTCATGATCCGAACCAACGATCTTCCGATCCTCAGGCGAGCGTCTATCCACTGGACCACGGTGGCTACCGTCCCAATATCACTGTGCCATATACATGGCTAAATGGTTTGAAGTGGTTTCTGGGATTTGCATTGCAAATCAGTAGGGTCACCAGGTCCATTCACATAATGTAACGGCACGCCTTAAAGTCGCCCCTTCTCCAGCCTTATGTGCTTTCATAGCCATTGCATCTTCAATGTTTTGTATGCACATCTGCGGAATTCGGAACCAACAACAAAATATACTTACCGTGGGTGCGGTCTGGAACTGATGTCGCACGTACTCCGCTGACCTTGACACGCACTTACACAAAAGGTCAGCAACACCAATGTCAAGGTGAAATAGCTGTTTTTGCTGAAGTTCATATCTGCATTGGGGAAAAAAACCGAAGAGGTAAATATACACACGATTGCATCATGTCTGAACATTGAAACAAAAAATGATGTGGTACCTAATGTGGGAAGGCTATGGAGATTTCTTCCCTACCAGTTCGCCAAAGATGATATGATATTTTTGCTTCTTACGTCAAAGAGAGTTCAAAACTTCTGCCATAAAATGTCTTTGTCGAGCTCCTTAACGTCTGAGTCCTATTGATTTTAAGCTCAACTCCGCGGAAAAAAAGGAGTTAAAGCAATAACTACCTGAGACCGAAAGAGTTAAAGTACAATGTGCACACAGAAGTAATGCAGTATATTGTTTTCTCGCAAACTGTTGCAATTTTTTGAAGTTCACTGACAATATAACTTTTTATGTCAGTGATTCCCAAACTGTGAGCAGCGGCGCTCGGGAAGCCGCGACCTCTTCACAGGGCGAAATATTCGAAGATACAAGATTTTTTTTTTTTTTTCAAATTTCCTACATACGAATAGTCATACTTTTCTTAGGTTAGGGCGTCGTGGATAATTTTATTTGGAAAAAAAAAAAAAAAAAAAAAGGCGCCGCGACTAAGAAACGTTAGGGATACACTGCTTGTGTCCTAATTTGCAAATCCTAATTTGCTATGTAATCTCTGTCTGTTCCAACACCAACGTGAAACCGGAGCATTTACGCTTTGCCTGCACCTAGACGCGCCGCCACCACGAAATCATTGGGGGAGGAATGGCTCAGCCACTGCATAATTTCCTAGGAGGCGGGCGCCAGGGGCTTAAGCCATGTTTAAGTGGGTAAGCATAATGCATTTTTTTGTTAATTACTGAACAGATAATAAGTATTCATGTAATAATAAATTTGAAATACTTGGAAATGCTTAATGAGGAAATATTTAAAAAAAGAGAACGTGGATACATGGTTACTGGGGAACCATTTCAACACCCCCCCCCCCTCTTTTCAGCCCGGCTCTCTAGCGCAGTTGGCTAAACAGGATTGCGCGGTGAGCGGGTGACGAACTCCTTGTGGTCCGGGTTCACTCCAGGGGGTAGGCAGAAAAGCCACATTTTCTCCCAGATTTACGGTATTTACAATGGAATCAAGGCCGATAGGTTGCGATATCCATAATACCGAGCCTAAAGGTTAACAACTCATGGCTTCTGGATACTAAAACAAACAAACAACAAACAACAAACAACCCCCTTTTGCAAATGTTATACCTTAAGAATCTTAGGTACGGGGGGGGGGGGGCCTCATTGCAATTACTTTACAACTACCCAGCAGATTTACTTAAATACTTACATATTAAATCATATAATACAGTAAAAAATATAAACAGTCTATAGCACAGCCAAGAAATATTATTGGAAA
>CAJHNH020002367.1:996779-1034279 GCA_905116865.2 Candidula unifasciata | reverse complement strand
CCTTGCAACTACGGCCACATATTGGGGGAGTACGCCGGAGTTCAGTCCCCTGGTCGAAAAGCAATATAGGGTTAGGGTTAGGGTTTGGGTTAGGGTTAGGGTTGGGTGCAGTGCACTGCTGTCATCATAGGGTTAAGGTTAGGGTTGGGGTTAGGGTTACCTGCATGTTCCTTATAACTCTATGTTCAGCTAGCCACCGCAACCATGCAGGCTTATCGCTCATTACGGCATATAGATCCGCAAGTGTCACATCCACGGCCACTAAGTCTTGCGTCGCAAGAACGCGGTCGCTAATCTGAGTCGCAGCGCGTGGTCTGCCAGCCATATCGACCTCACTTTGTTGTGTGATTCGTGGCTTCTCCATTCCGTAATTGCAATGCGGCCAGGGGACTGAAATCCGGCTTACTCACCCAATATGTGGCTGTAGTTGCAAGGAGAACCCAATTCCCTCATGTTGTGGCCATCCACACACAATTATTTTCCTTCCTAGCTTCAATGAATTTGTGTTTTCCGATGGTCTTAGGCTACGCTTGTGAAAGGGTCGTTCGACCTACCCCACCCCCCCCCCCCAAAAAAAAAAGGGTTGCGACCGGCAGGTTGAAAACCACTGTTCTAGACAGTAATGTTACATTGCACTATAGACAGACATAGGAATCACAGACCGTGGCGATGGTATGTGGGAGTTAGCAAGACCTGCTGGTGTGAGAAGAAGTCTTCCACAATTAAAGCATGGAATTTCATGACCGTCCCATGCATTTTACGTGCTTCCTCTCACACGATTAGCTCCCCGCGTGGGTGCTAGGACCCCGTGAAGGTGGGGGTGGGGGAAGGACAATAGATCGACTGCCCCTAGCACGCTTGTTGTAGAAGTCGCCTGAGAGACAAGAAACCAACAGTCTGCATACAAATATGCCAAACATGTAAAACGGATGTGTACGCACTACTCAATTTCAGTTATATATAAAATTAACAAAGAGACAATGTATCAATCTGCACTCATAGAAAGAAGTAGAAAGACAGAAGGACACACTAGCAACATAAAAAAAGCTATAGCTACCGTGTCTGGAATTGAACCTGTCACTTCCAGATGACGTGTGCGCCTCGCTATGGAGACAAGAACACAACCATCTAGGCACCTTAAAAAGGGTGTTGGTTAGCATGTCTATCGCACAACGTGAAATCCACAACTATGGAATACGGACAGAATTCATCTCAAAACATTCAAATGGCACGATAGGTTATAGAAATTTATATTAACAAAGCATAGGTCGAATAACAAACACAGCAACAAATTACGAGCACAGCAGACCGTAATCCTTTGTCTAGAATACACAAACATTTAAGAAAGAGATATGATTGGTAGGTTTCATTGTGTTACACTGTGATAAACTGTTTATTTACTCAATTTCTGGAACAAGACTAAATTCCATAAGTGGACGAACAACCAGAACTTATCGCCGGAGTTACAGCCGATGAACGCAAAGAAGAAGAAGTTACGAATGGTCTTTCACTATAGGTCGCCAAAATTAAGGTGTGGGAAGTACATTATTCTATGGCAACAGCAAGAAATGTGACGTACTAAAACGTTATCTAGTTAACGACATTAAAGTTAATAAAAAAAGAAATAAGAGTTAATTTTTTGTAATTATTAGCGACATCACTCAGCATTTTTTTTCAATGTAAAAATTAACTAACTAGTGTGATCTGTATGACAGTGTGTGTGTGTGTGTATGTGTGAGAGAGAGAGAAATAGAGAGAGAGAGAGAGAGAGAGAGAGAGAGAGAGAAAGAGAGAGAGAGAGAGAGAGAGAGAGAGAGAGAGAGAGAGAGAGAGAGAGAAGGGTGAGAGTGAGAGTGTGTGTGTGTTTCCATGGCGAAGTGGTTAAACCGATTATTTTGCCCTCTGAAGCGTGTGTGTTATATTTCAGACTCAGATGGCTCAAATTGGGGAGTGTCGGTTTGGGGGTGGGCGCTCATTGATTGGTTAATCATAATACTAACAATTATTTTTATTTTTATAACCTTCGAAGTCGGAGTCCTTTTTCCCGAGAGGCAAGAAACAAACAACTGCACACAAGTAAGCCAGTAAAATGGATGTACACTCAAAACTCGGACCCTGACACAAGGCCGAAGTCCAAATGCACGAACAGCCAGTAATTTCCGCCGGAGCTTACGGCCGACGAAAAAAGAAGAAGAAAAACACAATTTTTATGATAAATATTATTATTATTTTCTAATTATACAAGGTATTATAAAGAAAAGAAGAACAGACCCACTGCATATTAGCAAGCACGCCGTAAAATACAGTTAATTAACGGGTGGCCAGAATCGGATGTTATACTAAAAAGCGCAAAATATCGCATTTTATGAGTGAGGCAAACCACAACCAGCAGAAAGAAGAAGTCACAAATATCTCATTATCACCAAGTGCCTCGCCAGCTGGCGTAGGCGTTCATGCGTCCCCACAGATCTCGGTCTTTTGTGTTCTGGATCAATTCTACTGATGGTATTCCTCCATGCCACTGTCTTAAGCCATCAACCATAATTTCTTCTGGTCTGCCTCTGCCTCTTCTACCAGTGATCGTTCCAGTCGTCACGATATTCTCCAGTGTAACTTTTCTCATCACACGACCAGAGAACTTTGCTTGTCTCCTTTTTATTGTTGTATATAATGTTCTACTTTCATTAGCCATTTCCAGGCGGTCATATCTCAGTTACCTTCAAACTCTTCTTAATTTGTTTGCGCACATTTAAAGATTCACTTACATATTACAGAAGAGGCTCGATATAACATTTCAGTACTCGGTTTTTGATGTTTAAAATTACTTAAAATACTTTTTATCTTTTGAAATGTTGCCCTTATCTGGCCATCTCTGCTTTGAATTTCTGTCACACACCGTCCATCTGATGTTATGAATGTACGAATATCTACCCCCCCCACCCCCACCCCCCCCCCACCCCCCATGCGAAAACCCCAGAAACAGTGGTTCACAACTTTGTGAAGATTCCACTTCATATTTGCTTTTCGAAACTTGTGGTCAGTGTTTAAATATTATGTTCCGCCACACTTTATTTGTTGTCTCGCTCCAGTAATAGCGATAATTAGTGTTTGTTTAAACCGACAGATGTCTGTTTCTGGAATATTACGTTTAGTTGCTGGTAGTGCTTCTATTTTGGCTCTGTACAACGTCATTATTGCTCTGTTCTACTTTTCGCGTTTCAATGTCTAATTTTGTCCTATTGTTCAAATTTATTTTATCTGTTTGTGCCCCCCCCCCCTTTTCGGGTAACGTACCGCATTACCTGTCTGAAATGCTTATTTTTATACTTTTATTTATCCCAACATTTGTTTTTCTTTTTCGAGCTTCACAGCCAAACACGAGGTCGATATTTACAGATGCTTGTTACCACATGCCAGTTTTCGCTGATGATGATTTGTTTTGTTGTTGACAAAATTGTTTTTCAATTTTAGTTTGGTAATCATTAAAAAAAAGTGCACTATAACTATGCAAAGTGTATACTAGGCAGAAGAAAGGGAGTTTGGAGGGGGTTGAACTTACAAACAAATGTTTCTGTTTTCTGTAACAATGTGCAGCTGTCTGAATGGTGAAAATTACTTTATTTCAATAATAAATCGACTTCTGTGGCTAAGTTGATGCGAACGCTTCGTAATGCCGGGATGCCGGGTTAGATCCCAGCTGCGGGCCATGCGCGTAGGTTTCGACAGTGGTATCAAGAAAGCCGACCGTCCAGTAGGCAATGGACGTAGATTTGCCTAGAAAAACCACACAACAGCAAGGGGCTGTTGGGTTGGTTCTGCAACGTCCAGTAAAGGATACGCAACTAACCTTTAAATAATAAATCTAATCTTCCCCTTCTGCAGACAAGCGTCGTGGGGAGGAATCTGTGATGATGCAACGGTGAATGGCCGACACTAGCTATTGTGCTTCCGGTATGAATTTACAATTTTTGCAATGCCTTTTCGGGCTATCTCTAGGTCTCCATGTTTTCACCGGTATCGCCAGGATTATCTATTGTAGGACGCGCTCCACAAACACCCCTGGCACATTATATTGCCAAACTACACAAACCTGGAACAGCATTCTACCCAAGGCCAGTTCATCTCGCCATCGAACGGCTAGACAGCAGTTTGTCGCAGGTGACTCCAAGTGCAATGCCACTTGATAGTCTTGCTACTGTCAAAATCCAGAGTTGGACAACGATAAGAGAAGGCTAAAGAAAACAAGCAAACCTACAGCCTTGAGGTAGAATCAGGACGGGTAAAAGTTTGAGAAGTCACCAGCCCCATCTAGTAGATCGCCCTGTATAGACGCTTGCGACTCAACATTCTAAAGAATGTATCTCTATCTTGAACCATTTGTCCGGCCTGTGAGTTGTGAATTTTCATTTATAGTGCGTTTCGAAGACTCGTGTACAGATCAAATCGGACTTTTACACGAGGCCTAGGATTTGTCATGTCCTTGTGATTCTATAATTTACAATTGCACAGACGCTGCTAATTTCTTGAAGCGGCGAATTTCTTTGATTTTTGGTTGACTAATAATTTATGTACCCCTAAACAGTAGAATGTATAGTATCTGAGACACGTGTTGAGATTGTTTGGTAATCAGTTAACATGTGCAGCAATGTGTGATGATTATTTTGATGGCCCATCCAGCATTCAATAAAAAATCCGAAGCTCACAGGAGAGACTTATGCTGTAGATGACCACACAATTTTCACGCAATTATTTTTGTTTTGAAAAGTTCTCCTTACTCAATTTACTCAATGTACTGCAGGCATGATGTTTTTTTTTTTTTTTTTTTTTTTTTGCTTTAAATGGGCATCTGCTTTTCATATACCACACACACAAAAAAGGCAAAATGAAATCTAGATGTTTGTTTGCAGAATAAAAACATATCTTGCCAGGACATGGTTATTAACAAGATGCATGACAAATTTCAACAACTTATACGAACGGTTACTGGGTTAAGATTTTTGAAGGCGGGCAGAACTTCTGGAAAAGACTATAGGTATTTCTCAGCTCTTCAGATACGTTCTTATGTGTTCAGATTTTCCTAGTGGCATGTGTGTATTTGTACTGATGATGCTATACCTCTTCCTTTTCTAAGTCGGTTTAGGCGTCAAGAACGTGATTTATAATTTCGAAATACCTGACTCGATTTAGCTGCAGGTGATTTGGCAGCATACCACTTTGAAAATTATGTCGACAATTGTAGGGGCACTGACCGTTTAAAAACAATGGCAAACTAATGTAAAGTAAGTTAAAATCCCCTTTCGCGCCTGTAGGCGCATCGGGCATATGGAAGAGCACCCATATTTTTGGTCCAATTGGCACTAGGTGAGAAATGTGGTCAGCATTACGCCGACAATGGCAAGCTAATAAATGTAAAAAATATGAAACAATTCCAATAAAAACAATAGACGGACAACAAATCCTGGGGTTAGTTTGGGATGTCTTGTAAAGGACATGTAAGTGACTTTCTCGGTGTATTAGACGCAAGATCGCACGCCAACAGTCTGTCTAATAGAAACCTTGCCAACCGGGTCACGGGTATCTTCTTAAACTCCTAAGTGTTCACTGACTATAAACTCTGGCGGAAAGTTTTGGTGGTTCATCCATTCTCGTACTTGAGTCTGGTCCAAGAACGTAAGTTTGCGTGCACCTCAATTTCATAGATCGGCTTATTTGTATGCTGTAAATAAGTACGTTTTACCCCACCAGGACTTCACACAGAGCGATAAGCACCAGGCGAAACAAAGTGCCACCATGCGGATAAGGATCACCCATGGAGAGGTTCAAGAAACCCCGTTCAACTGTTAGTGATCCAGTCCCAATTCCTTTTAAGAAACAGAAATCAAAAACTCAACCATGTTCAACCTGCTGCTAGCTAGCCGAAGCTGCCAACAGTCTCCGGCTATATTTGTGGTCTTGTTTATTTGTGCAAATTTCGTGGCTTAAGTATTGCTTCCTCGCATCTCAGATAGATGCACTCCGACATCAAAGGAGAAGCCTTAGTCACCCGTTGTAAAAGGTTTGTTAGGGGCGGCGAGTCTATTCTTTCTCCTCCAAAATGGAACCCCGACGCAAACGCTAGGACTGGGGTAGTAAATTAAGGGTATTCCTCGGGTAATTAATCTGATATGACCCCATCAGACACATGTTGAAATCGAGGGTGATGCAAGTGTTTTAAACTTAATTCGAAACTTGTGAATCCACCCATGCCACTTACCTACATAAAGCTAACTTTTATAGTAAATAAAATAAGCGGTGATATACGCACGGCTAAATCTGCAAATGGGATATTCTTCTTCTTCTTCTTGTTCACCGGCTGTGAATTCCGGCGGTAAGTCGCGGTTGTTCGTCCAAATGGACTTTTGGCTTTTACCTTGACCTGAGTTTTGCGTGTACATCCGTTTTACTGGCTTATTTGTTTGCAGTTCTCGTTCCCCGCCTCTCCGGCAGATGTACTCCGACTTCGAGGGAAAAATGGGATATAAAACCATTTAAAACTATGTATTTTCAGGTTAGATTCTGGAGAAGTGAACATTTTTGTCTGTCTGTCTGTGTCCTAATGTCTGTACGTCTGTCTGTCGGTCGGTTAGCCTAATGGTCCTTTTCTCTGTATTCCTGTCTAACATATCTAACAGCGGCGTCCGTGGCTTAGGCTTTGCCAGCTTGACTCGTAATTCCAACGTACCGTGATCGAAACCCACTGCTGGCTGCGTGGATGTGTATCATGGTATGGGGCGTCGCAGGTCGACCCAGCCTAAAATGGGTACCAGGATGTATGTCCTGGGGAAGTAAAGACAGCTGGCGTAATGCTGACCACATTACCCACCTAGTGCCGACTGATCTGTAGAAAAAATGGGTGCTCTTCCAATATGCCCGATGTGCCCAAAGGCGTGAAAAAGGATCTTTACTTTTTTACTTTTTATGTCTATCCATATGCTATATCAACATCGATTACACAAAAAGTAAGCCTGATGTGCCCAAAGGCGTGAAAAAGGATCTTCACTTTTCTACTTTTTATGTCTATATATATGCTTTATTAACATCGATTACACAAAAAGTATGCCTGATGTGCCTAAAGGCGTGAAAAAGGATCTTCACTTTTCTACTTTTTATGTCTATCTATATGCTTTATCAACATCGATTACACAAAAAAACTTAACGACACCTCACCTGTATAGTTAGTTATTCTACCGTGCACTGGTGGGTTGAGGGTCAGGTTTGGGCAGGACACGCGATGACTAGTAACGGATCTGGATGAGGCAAGGGACCAGTACAACCTCATTTATATAGGATGACCCACATCAGTCGCTCACCCGCCAGTTCATTATAATTAATCTCGTTGGGCGTGGGCCTATCCTGCCCATAGTACTATACTCCACACAAATATATTCACACAGAAACGCACAGACACCCAGACACATACACACACATATACGCACTAACCACTCCCTCTCTTAAACACACACATATCAACGATCGGGTTGTCTGTCAAATTTTCAGTACTCACAAAAAAAAAAAAAAATAGATAAAGGAACTACCGCGTGTCCAAAGGCTGGGGCGGGATGTAACACCAAGAACGAACAATTGATTTAGCTGACAGATAGTAAAAGAAAACGAGGACGTTTGATACAATATAGCGATAACACTGTGTAATGCAGAGCTTTCAAAACAGTGTATCCTGACTCATTAAGGCATTGCTATTAAAATTAAGTTTACTCAGGGACCAAAATGTTAAAAATGAGCTTCGTCACAAGCCAAAGACCAGATTCCCAGCCTAGAAAGCTTATTAATACAATACAACTGGCAATGATTCGCCGCCTTTTGCTAAGCTGGTATTCAACTAATTGGCTGTCAGTTGAATAAGGGTGCCCCTAATTAACAAGGACACTCTGAAGGGATTTAATGTCGAGATGGTGGCTCGTATTGGTCTAAAAGTTCTTCGTAGTTCCAATATACCATCCAACGTCCTTTCAAGGGTGAGGCAACTCAAGTAACTAGGCTCCACAAGACAACTATATATCTCTGAGCACGACTTGGCCAGAATTCCTCGAAAAGCCGACCGTCCACAAGCAATGACAAATTACTGGACGTAAACTTGCCTAGAAAAATCGCAACAGCTACACAAATCCTGGGGTTGGTTTTGCAACGTCACGTAAAGTATACGCAACTAACTTTTAAGAAAGTGTGTCACAAGCTTTGGAAAGCTCTGGTGCAATGCCTCAGTTTCTTCTTTTCCTATTTGGTAAAAACAAGAAGAGCGACTGGTGCACAACCGACAAGTTGGCATTCGAAGACCCGGGTAAACATTCTCATTAAGGTAATGGTAATATGGTTTTTTCCCTATCGGTGGTTAAACCTAACCTACAAGAATTGTGGCTACAGTGCTAGCTGTACGGTCCACAATCCTTGAACTCAAAACTCTTAGGATAAAACCACTAAAACCAGTGACCTTCAATCTATTTGGGAGCCGCGTTTCCTGTGGGAGGAAGGGGGAGGGGGAAGGGAGAGGGGGAAGGGAGAGGGGGGGGGGGGTAGAAAATAAAGTGGGGGGGGGGGATTGACAGAATTTCAATGGAGTGGTCAAGCAGTTTTGAAACTGAGGGCATATCTGTTTGTAATAATCCGGATTTTCAGCTTTGAAAGTCATGACAACAAAGTAGCGCTGCCAGCTTGATTGGCAGAGTGTTCTGCCTTGTGACTTGTATAAAAACAGACCAAAATTAGTAGATATCAACAAGACAAAACTGTGTCAACCATCACATTATATTTAGACACTAGATTACCAGTTGTTGGTGACTGTTTCTTTTGTCATTTGACACTTTGATTTATGTACATGTCTTTCTCAAAGTTCTTGTTAACAGTAAAAGTAAATTACCCTTTTCAACGCTTCACTCGTGTTGGGCATATAGGGCTAGATCTATAGTTTATAGGCCATTCGGCACTTTAAAGGTGATATAGTCAGCATCACGCCAACCGCTTTTACTTCTAAAGACTCCACCCGGTACGCTTTCAAAGCTAGGTCGACCTGGGAGCCAAGTTCATTTCTGAAAAACAGTACGGTATAGACCTGAACCCTACACCTTCCAATCTACAGGCAAGCGTCTAGGCGCTGCACCAAGGCGTCTTCCCTTGTTAACAGTTCCTCGGATTTTTCTGTTTGTCCTTGTTTTTCTAAAATCATAATCACGTGGAGGAAAAAAGGGTCGATGGGGTCGTGAGGTGGAGGGGGGGGGGGAGGGAGGGGGGAGGGAGGGGGGGGGGGGGCTTGCCGTTTGCCCAGAGAGGCGCAACCTAAAACCAGTTTGAGACCACTGGGCTAAAAGGAGCCTCAGGAATGGTATCAACTGGAATTATGAAAAATGTAAATGAAATAAAGAGAACTTTCTGGAAGGACATAATATCACAGTACTTAGCGAGCAACTATGCTTACAGTTAAATTATATGAAGTACCTGTTACCAAGCCTTCACTCGTAATGGTCATATAAAGCTAGAACTATTTTTTATAGGTGGGTGATGTGCTCAGAGTCACGCCGGTCGCCTTTACTTTCCAGAGCTTTTACTTGGTACCGAGGTCTTTTTCAAAAATAATTTTGGCGAACAAGTCGAAACAGCCTTGAATGTGTTCCATGTAACAGTCCTGGGAAGTGCCTGAAACCACCGAGTACCGACTGGTATATACAAACATATGTAACCCTATATGCCCACTACGCATGAAGGTGTGGAAAACGATCGTTTTTAATTTCATGCTAATTGTTTTTGGAGTCGGATAGGGAAAAACGTTGGGATGGGAGTGGGGGGTAGGCGGGGGGGGGGGGGGGGGGGGCATCACTCTCCTACCAGTCGGTAACATCTTTTTACTGATTGGATGATTCGACATTTTTTCATTTTCTATTGCCACGAGATGTTTTATTTTATATATATTGCATTGCGTATCTTTAAATGAGATTGGATTATTCTTGAATTGTCTTTCACCTGCATAGAACACCGGTTATTATACCCAATGCTCTTAACGTCCTAATTTCTCTTACCAGAATTAACTGGTCCACATTGCCAGAAGTGATATCAACGTCATACATTGTCTTAACATTTATAATTTCGGATGCTTTGAAAAAAAATCGTCACGTTCATAAAGCTTTCCCGAAAGGGGAGCTTTAGGTTATAATTGTGACTAGGTCATGTGCGCCATATAAACTGTTTTAGCGTTGCTCGCCACCAAGTAGCTCTGAAAAGAGCCTTTGCAGTGTTGATGCAATCACAGGGGACAGACCCAGATACTCTACCGACCGACTACGAAGTCGTCTACAGGCCAGCCAGTGGGCACCCCTGTCGCAGATATGCCACATTTATCAGCTAATTCCTAAAAACTGTGGTTCAGTCATCTTCAGCCCATAGCCGCAATGCATGTCGTCCCCATGTAGGATGCAATTTTTCGTCATTTGAAGCCCAAACCTGGCTTTTACCAGTGGCCCTGAATATAGCTAGGCCATGAATATGGCCTAACGGTTGAAAGGGGTTTCTGGGACCTATCTACGGGTGATCTTCATCCGCATGGTGGCACTTTGGGTTCACCAGGTGTTTATCGCCCTTGTGATGTCCTGGTGGGGTGTATTAAGAGAGAGAGAGAGAGAGAGAGAGAGAGAGAGAGAGAGAGAAAGAGAGAGAGAGAGAGGGAGGGAGAGAGAGAGGGAGAGAGAGAGAGAGAGGAAAAAAAGAGAGAGAGAGAGAGAGAGAGAGAGAGAGAGAGAGAGAGAGAGAGAGAGAGAGAGAGAGATCCTTCATGAAAACGTTCTAGTGAACTCCGACAAATTTCTGCCTTATTATTTAACCTGGCAGGGTTGGTAGTTTTTTTTTTCTTCATTTCCAGGATTGCGGTCTATAGAATTAACACCCCAAGGATGAGAATCAAACAGATGCAAGTGATACTGAACAAAACAAACCAACATTTAAAGACATTAGCTGAAAACGTCGGAATTATCATGGGGGGGGGGGGGGGGGGGGGGGGGGGGGGGGGGGGGGGGGGGGGGGGGGGGGGGGGGGGGGGGGGGCTGATCGAGTTGTCTCCTGATGTCAGGCTTGTTTGTGCCAAGACATAAAATACAACCATTGTAAGAGTTTTTATATAACTCGACAAAGAACATCCCCGTCTGTTGGGTGCAACTGTTGGCTGCATTTTCCCCGAATTCTTTTCGTGTATGTGAGAAAATAATTTTTTTGTCAGCCATGAAACCAAGACATAGAAATCGAATCGAACCGTCTATCAAAATTAAATTCTAGCCACAAATATCAGATTCTAACCTGTAAGCAGTAGCATATGTCACATTAGCTGAAAATTGTCATTTTGTGACTTCGGATTTCACCACCCTCTCCCCCCCCCCCTTCTCCCCCACACACACATACACAAAATGCTAACAACATTTGATTTTATTGCTATGTTTGGTTAACAGGAGAGGTAGGCTGCAAAACAATTGTCACTGTTTTGGTGGGTCGTGGGTGTAAAAGAAAGACGATGGAGAGATAATATCCAGACAGACCTGCATACACTTGGTGTCTACAACTGGAAAGAGAAGACCAGCCAGAGAAATAAATGGAGGCTGGTGAAATCTGCAGCAATGAACCCCCAAGGGCTCGGAACGCTGAAGAAGAAAAAGAAGTGGGTGTAAAAAGGTTGAGAGACGTTATTTGCGTGTTTTCTAATCGAGAATTTGAGTATGCGTAGAATAAAGTAAAGGTTCCTTTCCCACGCCTTTAAGGGTATTGGGAATATAGGGCTAGACCTAACTTTTATAGACCAATCTTGGTGGGTGATAGAATTAGCAGCACGCCGACCGCCTTTACTTCCCAGGAATGCATCTGATACCCTCTCAAGGCTGGGTCCACATGGGAGTCAAGGTTATAAAAGAAACATTCCAGCTCCGTCAGGACGCTAACCCACAACTTCCAGATCCACTGGCGGGCGTCTAGCCGCCAACCCCAAGGCGACTCCCGTGCATATAATGGTAAGTGTATTTAATCTTTGCAGAGGCAAACTTAAAAAAAAACAACTTCAAAGCACTCGGCGCAGAAAACCCAGATAAGGGAAAATGTACAATTCAAACGACCGATTCTCCTTCGAAATGTGAGTGCATCTGAGTAAAAGGTGAGGAACAGCCTGCAACCGTCAGTTCGGGGGTAAATAAACTGCAATGGTTGGTGCGTAATGAGAGTATAACAGATAACAGAGTGACTCAAGCTGGGTGCAAAAAAGAGTTGAATGGCCGGAGATCACACACAAGACCAAAACAGACGATGGGAAAATAGTGCTCCAGAGCCTGTCTACTGTGCTGAGCTTCTTCGGACTCAGACTTGAGTTAGATGAAGAACGGAACACTTATGGGTTACTACTCGTGTGCTATGATGTTGATCCGTTGTTCAAACCTTGAAACCCTCAAACAAAGCCAGTCACAGAGATTAATGGACGCATGTGATACCTGCAGTAATGAACCTCGAGGGCAAAGCGTACTAAAGAAGAAAAAGTGAAGCATCGTTAACATTAAAAAACGAAAAACATTTTTAATATTCTGTTTGCATTTGTTATGTTGCACAAATTTAATTGGAACTTACGCAAGATGCAATTTTTGTAAGAATTTAATATCAAAGTGTTCGAGTTTCCAACAAGAATTCCAACTGTCTTGGGGCTGTAGACGTTAAACAAGTGGACCCTAGTTCTGCAGACGCAATCAGGCAATGGATGACACGATATCCGGTCGTGTGTCTTACGAGTCAAAGAACAACTGGTCCATTAGATAAGAATTTGTTATTAAAGTAGCTGATTGGTCTGATCTTTGGCACCGGAAACGCGCCATGACAACAGTAAGGATAATGCGATTATCAACCTTTCCACCGCCATCCCGTGGCCGCTATTTGATTTCTCAGCCCACGGGCGCTGAAACATGTGGGGAAAAAGGGGGAATAGGTGGGGAGTGGGGATCAGTATCAGGCACCTTGAGCACCCCAAGAACAAAATTTAGTGGTGCGCCACATTACATTTGTAAGCAGGTTAAGCGCCCTGGCCTCCCATAGCCCTGTTTAAAGTTACGTTTTTGAGTATTTGCTGATACAAATCAAATTATTTCAAATACCTATATATTGTTGTATTTATTTGCCATTCAGCATATAATTATTATTACGGACTAAACGAATTCTGAGGCACATTGAGGCCACTTTCTAATTAGAAAATGTGCTGGGAACAGTGGCGTTGGAAGGGGAGTGCGGGCGGCCCTGACTCGTCACTAACAGGAGACAGGAGAGACAAAATGTCAAAATATGTGTTAATAATATATATATATATATATATGTGTGTGTGTTTATGTGTATATATATGTGTGTGTGTGTACGTGTGTGTGTATGTTCATGAGTGTGTGTGTGTGCGCGCGCGCATGAGGGTGTCTGTATTTGGTTAAGAGAGAAAGAGTGGGTGGACAGGAAATGTTTTGCACCGGATACTTCCTGACCTTGCTACGCCACTGGCTGAGGGCATCCCCCTATAAAGTGCACCCCCTTTTTTTCCAATTTAATTTCTGTGTGTGTGTGAGTCTGTACTTTACCTTGTGTCGTTGATAGGCTCTTAGGGGTTGTGAGCACAGTTCTACAACCACACATCTCGATTTTCGAACTCAGCAGCGAGCGGTTTGGTACCAGACCGATTTGCTATGATTTAGACAACTGTATGAGCATCGTACATTTCAGACACCATGACAGTTTTCTTCTTCTTCTTGTTGTTTACCTCCTCGTTTACAGCTTCGGGTGACGACGGAGATACAGTATACGATTCTACTTCTGGCTCTTTTAGTCACCTCGACCACAGACACATCGTGCTGTGGTAGTGTTTTTTATGGGTGCTTTATTAATATCCAACCCCAAACAGGTGAAATCCACAGGTCACGGGACAGCCGAAAATTTCAGGGGGTGGTGAAAGGCTGCATGCAGTCGTGAGACCTAGTCTGCATGCAGTCGTGAGACCTAGTCTGCATGCAGTCGTGGGACCTAGGCTGCACTCTTTTGTGGGACGTAGGTGGGTTGGGGTTAGGGTCAGTTCTATATGTTTTGGGGTCGTTAAAAGCATCGGAAAGCCGGGAAAGCCAGTCTTGCTATCCTCTGAAATGTTGGACTGTCCTGCGACGTCATCTGGGGTAGGATATTAATAAAGCCTTGTATGCCTTGTATGGTATAGCGTGGCAAAATATTCTCTCCGAGGGGGAAAACCATTTGATTTCCTGTCATTCTCTGTATTTAAAATTGGGTCTACAGAACGAATAATTACCCCACTAAAACAACATAACGACATAAAAAAAAAAAAAAAAAAAAAAAAAAAAGATGTGTATGGTTTGCCATGTCCTTTCATTGAAAGAATAGAAGAACTAACTTAGCAGTCCTCGGCTGGACAGAATGAAGTTGTAAACATATTGGAACAATTGGACGTAGATGGTCAATACCGTTTAGACATATTATGAGAAGAAATCGACTAAAGAACTTAGAAACCACCGGCAAAATGGACAGAAAAAAAAGATAAATATATAGTTGGCCTGACCAGATGGATGGGGCGAGACAACAAATTTGGACTGATCATCATTGTAGAAATCGCGTGAGATGGTAAAACATGACAGCCTATGCTTACTGACACGGTACATGATGATGATGTTGAACAGGACTAACTTTTTGCTGAGAGAGCCATGGTGACACAGTGACCAGTGTGCTTGTTTACAGTCCGTGTGGGCATACATTCGAATCTTTCTAATGTAATTGTGTGATGTAAAAAAAAGGGGGTGGGTGGATAAACCCACTGCCCCTATAAGCCTGTCCACGAGATTCACCTTACTGAAGGACGCTGCAGCGGTCAACTCCATTCAAATAAGCCAGATCTATCAAACAGGTGCGCACAGAAAATTCAAAACCTGGAACATGACCAGTCGACCAGAAGTAGACAAGCAACAAGAACTTTCAACCGAAGAAGAAAAGGACGAGGAAGAAGAAGAAGAAGAAGAGGAAGAAGAAGAAGAAGAAGAAGAAGAAGAAGAAGAAGAAGAAGAAGAAGAAGAAGAAGAAGAAGAAGAAGAAGAAGAAGAAGAAGAAGAAGAAGAAAAAGAAGAAGAAGAAGAAGAAAAAGAAGAAGAAGAAGAAGAAGAAGAAGAAGAAGAAGAAGAAGAAGACAAAATACCCTATCTGCACCTGTCGATTATCAAAAGGCGTGCATTTCAAAACTAAACCTCAGCCGACAATCATATCTTCAGGACAGAAAGTAGCTCAGATAAATGTTATTGGCGCTTTGTCGATTTCCTCATATTGTCTCAGAAAACGAGATTTCTGGAAACACAAATTAATGTTTACACAATCTATTTTCATATGTCCGGTAACTGCAATATGTTCACTCATTTTTGTTCCTTCTAAAATACTCTTTCGGTTTAGTGTTTACCATTACCATTCATTTTCTTGTTAATATTGACTTTGTTGTTGTTGTTGTTGTTGTTGTTGTTGTTGTTGTTGTGTGTTTATTGGGGACGCAATAATTTGTCTACAACTGTCGCAGTCTGTTGAATGTTTCTTTATCTGTCATCTGACACCCCTGCCACAGAAAGAGTAGCATCTTGGATGACAGTCTAACAGGACTCCGTGTTCAGTCTAAAAAAAAAAAGTTAAAATAAAGGTTACAAAGGTTAAATAAATAGGGTTACAGTAGAAATCTGTCGTGGCCTAGTGGCTAGACGCTTGCCTCTTGATCCAAAGATCATATGTTCAAATCTGCATAGAGTCGTGTTTTGTCCCCTTTAAAAATAATCTTGGCTCCTAGGTTGACCCATTTTAAATGGGTACCATGTAAAATCATGGGAAGCAAAGGGGGTCGACATGACGTTGACCATATCACCCAGTGAGTGCCGATTGGTCCATAGCTCTCAGCCCAATACGCCTAAGGGCGTGCAAAATCCAATAAACAAAAAATAAGTTCTACTAAACACCCAGTGGTGTAACGTGAGTGCGATCTGAACTCAGATGGTCAAATTAGATTTTGTCCTTCAGCCTTGAAAAACAGCAACAGCATAGTGCTGCAACGTCCTTAAAGGATACGCAACTAAACCTTAGTACCTTATGTGCTTCAGTGATATCATTTGTACCCATTTGTAAAAGTAGGAGTCACCTGAAATGTGTTCTACAAATTACAATAACCATACCGTTGTCTTGTTATCTGTCCATATTGTTGCTGAGGATGTCAAGAGTGTCAGACACACGACATCACAGTGCAGGCGAACACGGCGATGTCATAATGATAGTTTACAGATCACCGCCCTAATGACCACCCTACATTCGACAAACTCCAAAATTGAGCAGCTGTTGTCAGTTTTACGGGAAGTGAAGGGGTGAAACCTACAGACCCTTTAAGCCGAATGATGGTTCCATATTGTGATGCATGTCTGTCTGTCCAGCAGGTGTATTTTCTCCTTCAGAGATCCCTGTTCATGCGTTATTCCACTGTGGACTAAAAACTAGGATGTCATCTCAATGCCTCTTTGGTTTCCCCAAAGCTTTCTTGTCAGGTCTACTGGGTGTGGCCACATATTGCTCTGCGGCTCCGCCAAGAGAGGACAGTCTTTCAAGACATGCTCTGCATCTTTTTAGCCCAAAGACACTGGGCGCATACTTAATGTATATGAGTGTTTGCTGAGTCTGCAGTGTCCAGCGTATAAGCGAAAAGTTGTGACTTGTTCAGGTAAAAAAAGAAGGTCCCCTTTTTACGCCTTTAGGCGTATAGGGTATATAGGGCATAAAGGGCATATAGGGCATATAGGGCATATAGGGCTAGACCTATATTTTTCATAGACTTTACTGTTCAGGTATTTGGGGAAATCTTTGTCATGGTTATAGCCCGTGTTAGTTTTCACTTCTGTTTCTGATTTTCGTTTAATGAAGGATTTGACTTCAGGAAAAAAAGCAAGTGTTTGAAGGGATTAGAATGTTTCACAACAGAGGCTTAGAGGGAGAGGGGTCATCACTGGAGCTACATAGTCTCGTGATGTGTGTTACGCGCTTAACTAGCTAAAGCCTCACAGTAACGAAAGATTCCGAGTTGAGTTAAACCCCGCTGATGTCTTGAAACAAGCATACAAAGGTGCTTGTCCTATACGTAACTTTAACGCTCTTTTACTTAAAGCAGTTAAGATCTTTATTTCGACGAATATGTTTTTCAATGTCTAGCCCTTTATGCCCAATATGTCTGAAGGCGGGAAAAATGATTCTTTAATTTGCTTCACGTAAATTTTATAGTAAAGTTAGAAAGAGGAGAACCATAGCAAAGCAAGACATAAACCGCATTAGAAGTATGTGGTTAGCAGCAATAAGCAGATTAAAGGAATCTCCTCACTCTTATTGGGTAACTACTTCTCTCAGTGAGTTAACTTGTTTCAGTAAATTTATTTTGTAAGGTGCAAGCAATGGGGAATGGAGAGTGAGGGGCAACCACAAAATTCATAATCTGTTTCAATTAACACTGCTCAATGGCATCATGAGTGCTAGAAAACTGAAATAACTGGGTTCATTGAGAGAATTGCAAGTAGCAGAGAAATAAAAACTGTGTATACAAGTAACTTGAATGGTCGTAAACCATGAGGCAGACCAAGAAGACGATTTGGAGATAATATCCAGACAGACCTGCAAACACTTGGTGTCACCAACTGGTTGGATGCGGGTGATCTCTGCAGCAATAAACCTCAAGGGCTCGGAATGCTAAAGAAGCAGAACAAGAGAAGATTACAGTTTTTATACACACAAAGTGTTTCTATAATTTGACTGTAAAACCATATCTCTGCAACTCCCATGTAATTTTTACCTAATCGTCTAACTGTCCATGATTTACTTCCTTACATCTGCATATCTCGCCAGAACTCTCCTATTAACCTTAGATCTAGTGTTGACAACATTCAAGGCAAAGAAAAACAGAAACTCTCCACTCTGGTCTACTTCCTAAGTTGTTTATTCAGATGTACATACATTACACTTGCGGTATATCTCAAAGACAAACATCAGTGAATGCTGAAAGCGAACCAGGCAGCGTCAAGAGATCTTACTGTTTGTCTAATACCTACTGCACCTGTTTATGTCCAGGTCCCGTGGGAAAAGGGGGAGGGGGCGGGGGGTTGAGAAAAAAAGGGGGAAGGGGGTAGGTTTTCCCCTTTTAAAAACATGACACAAAAGTTGACTAATTAGGGTTTGTTAAAATAGGTGTGTTGACCTGAAAAGTGCAGATACTGCATCAGAGCTGTAAATCAAAATGATAACCCACCGATTCCTCTTTTAAGGAACATAAAGTAATAATAATAATAATAATAATAATAATAATAATAATAATAATAATAATAATAATAATAATAATAATAATAAGATAAAACTCAGTGGAAATGGTTTGACCAGGTAGACCAAGAACTAGATAACACCAGAGAAACTCTACAGCACCACGATGTGTCTAGGGTCGAAGCAGCCAGAAGAGCACGAAGCAGGACCGTTTTATCTTCCTCGACACCCGAAGCGGTAAAAAGAGGATGTAAAGAAGACAAGAGGAAGGAAATGGTTTGGCTGAAGATTCAACTCCCCTGGGAGATAAATGTCAAAAGAAGAAGAAGAATGCAGTCTATATTAAACTAAATACATGACCTAATGATTGTTACGGGGTCGGGAAATAAGTGGGTCAGCACCATACAGTAGCCATAATGGGGTGGAAGAGGGGTCATTTACCATGTCACTATAAAATTTACAAGGCTTTAGGCGAAGGCCTGTCAGTTCTGGGTGATCAAGATTGCCATGTAGGCACAGAATGTTCATATTGCATGGTGTACATTCGAACAGGGAGATGATGATTGTACCATAAGAAGTTAAAAAAAATTGAGCTAAAGATGAAGAGCTACAAATATTGGATTTCATAGATGTAGGTAGAGGACCCTTTTCCACGCTTTTAGGCGAATAGGGCATATAGGGCTAGACCTATATTTTTATAGACCAATCGCCACAAGATGGGTGATGTCGTCAGCGTCACGCCGGCCGGCTTTACTTCCCCGGACTGCACCCGGTACCCACTCAAGGCTGGGTCGACCTGGGAGCCAAGGTCATTTTTGAAAAAAGTCCCGCTCCGCCATTACATAAATGCAAAAGTCTAAAATATGAATCCATAAATTACATAGCTTTCAAATATAGAACTACATGACAAAAGAAAAGCAATCCGCACTGGATCCTTCCCCCCCCCCCCCCCCCCGCCCGCCTCTGGGATTATTTGGTATATGGTGTTAACACCGTATTTATAAATTTACCAATCATTACTTGATGGGTTATGTGGTCTTTATCATATAGGGATTAGAACACATAGTTATTCTGTCGATATGCAAGTGAGCAAGCTACAACTCTAGCATGACTTGTAAGAACAGGTAGGTGTGAAACAAGCACTGGGACAGACAGAAGAAAACAAAAATATTTGCCTCCAAGTCTGGACACTTGACTTGACTTGACTTTCTACCCCACTAGGACATCACACAAGCGATAAACACCCGATGACACAAAGTGCCACCATGCGGATGAGGATCGCCGTGGAGAGGTCCCAGAAACCGCGTTCAGACACTTGGCCATATTTATGGCCTGCCTATATTGCGGCCCCTGGCAAAAGCCAGGGTGGGGCTTCAAATAACAAAAAATTTCGCCCTAAAAAGGACGAAACTGGATGATACCAGCGATTAGCAACCAAATCTGGACACATTGAAAAGGAATTAATGAATAAATCAAAAATTGACATCACTGCAGGTAGGAAATTCCCATACATGCTCCGTCCCCTTCTTCATCAGCCAATGAAGAATCGACATGCCAACAATAAATCAGTTGACGAAGGCTCTTTGGGATAAATTGGACAAAGCAGATGACATAGGCGATCTCATTAACTATAATTTCCCTAACCGGATTGAAGAAGTTGTCATGCAGAGTTTTCTCCTCATTCACCTTGCCTTACCTCCCTTGGCTTAATTTTATATGGGGAAAAAAAGTAAAGATCCCTTTTCACGCCTATAGGGGCATCGGGCAAACGGGAAAAGCGCCCACATTTTTTACAACCAATTGGCACTAGGGGGGGGGGGGGGGGGTAATGTGGTCAGCATTTCACCGGCCTTCTTTACTTTTCCCAGGACGTAATCCTGGTACCAATTTAAAACTGGGTCGACCTGCGGCGTCCTATACAATGATAAAAATCCACGCAGCCAGCAGTGGCTTTCGATCGGGGTACGTTGGAATTACGAGTCGGACTCACAACGCTTAAGCCCCGGACGCCGCTTGCCTTTTTTTTTTATGGGGCACACCAAAGGAGAAGGTATGCTCAATGAAAATCACAGATGTAACATATTTAATTAAACGCATACAGAGCGCTACAATTGAGAGCAATGTGGATTTATTACGCAGAGTTTATGTGAATTTTGCAAAGGGAATCAACCTTTGAATCGCAAATTATGCAAGTAATACTGAATAAGTTGTTTAATATTCCTATTGAATAATTTTTTTTTTTTAAATTCACAATATGTATTTGTGCCTAGTTGACCAGACTTTTTTTAAGGTATCCAGAAAGGTTAAACCGGTCAACAAATGTTTGCAGAAGTCAGATGTGTCGGTCGAAAGGCGCAAATATCGCGGCGATGTTGTAAACTGGCACAATGCAATTGCATCTTAATTACTGTTATCCAGTTTCGTCCTTTTCAGGACGAAATTTTTTGTCATTTGAAGCCCTACTCTGGCTTTTGCCAGGGGCCGCAATATAGGCAGGCCATAAATATGGCCAGATGTCTGAACGCGGTTTCTGGGACCATCGGGTGTTTATTCGCTTGTGTGATTGTCCTGGTGGTGTAAAAAATCTAATATCCCACCTCTCTCCACGGCGATCCTCATCCGCATGGTGGCACTTTGTGTCATCGGGTGTTTATCGCTTGTGTGATGTCCTAGTGGGGTAGAAAGTCAGTCAGTCTTAATTACTGCTTTTCGTCCTTCTTAGGACGTTATTTTTTGTTATTTGAAGCCCCACTCTGGCTTTTGCCAGGGGCCGCAATATAGGCAGGTCATCATTATGGCCAAATGTCTGAACGCGGTTTCTGGGACCTCTCCACGGTGATCCTCATCCGCATGGTGGCACTTTGTGTCATCGGGTGTTTATCGCTTGTGTGATGTCCTGGTGGGGTAAAAAATCCAATCCAATCCAATCTTAAGATGAAATGTATATCACCACCTCAGTGTGGGATGCAATTTTTCGTTATTTTGAAGCTCCACCCTGGCTCTTGCCAGGGGCCGCAACATAGACCGGCCATAAATATGGCCTAATGGCTGTACGCAGTTTTTGGGGACCTCTCCCCGGTTGATCCTCATCCGCATAGTAGCACTTTGTGTCATCGGGTGTTTATCGCTTGTGTAAAGTTCTAGTGGGGTAAAAAGTACAACTACTATTAATCTTCGGATGAATGGAGAAGAAAATTTAGTGTATAATGATCACAAGCATTTCAAGAATGAAGGCTACCTCTACTGAGGCATATTTTGAAAGCTATCCAGTAAGCTTAATAATTCTATGTACTATGCCGCTGTTTACAACCAAAGGTGCTAGTGTGCTCACATATGACTTTGTCTGAGATACTGAACAGTTTTAAAACTCAAGGACTCTTACTGTTGAGAAGGCCAACCAGAGAGATGAATGGAGACGGGTAATATCTGCAGCAATGAACCTCAAGGGCTCGGAATGCTGAAGAAGATATTCTAATGATAAAAATACAAAGAAAATGTCATATTTCTTTAATAGTATCTTCTTCTTTACGATCGGGTTCTTATGTTCAGGTTACCAGTCGTGTTGCCTCCATGACCTGGCGTGTCGGCAGGATATCTGAAAGTTCCCCAGTCTCCTAAAGTTTGTTCTGGATTCCTCTTCCCTCTGGCTATGTGTTTACTCGCGGGTTTGGCTGTAGGGGGCAGTTCTGCAGTTGTGCTCAAATGTTTGGGGTGCCGTTTGGCAGGGACACTGAACGGATTGTGCCTAGTAAGTTTAGCTGCACACCGTCAGGTGTATATGACAGAAAGTACACCAAGATATAATCTACCTTTCAGGATGTGCTCAAGCGATGGAAACAGAGACGATAACCTTGTGTTTAGTAAACACAATTATCACATGGTTAACTCTCTAAATACCCAGCAACGCGCTATGCGCTGGTTATGTTCTAATGACAAGATCTATTTTTCTCTGCTCTCTTTACCTCACTCAGGTGTTTCACTAACCCTCTCTATTCTTATTTTTACTTTAACTCTTATACTTCTCGGTGTTATGTTTTTGACTTATTCGCACCCCCCAGAAAAGAAGTTTTTAAAGGAATAGTAAAAGCTTATAGTGGTATAATCAGTTGAAGTTAATCTGTTCTAGGACTGAAATAGTTTGACTAAGATTTTCGTGGTGAGATGAGCCGTGTAACAATGGACTATTTTATTTATGACTAAGCTGACATAATTCAGTTTTGTGTTTCATACGGTGATTTTGGGCTGCGTGCAGTTTCTTACCGTCAGGTTGCTGCCTGAAAGTCTGACACCTTGAAATGACAAAAACATGGCAGAACAACAGGGCAGCCCAGATACCCTGTTCAATCTAAAATAAATGTATAATTTTGTCACTGTAACGGTTGAAGGTGTAGCATGCAGCCTTATGCGGTTAATGATGATAAACATGTTCATATTTAGGGCCCTTTACTACGCCTTCAAGCCTAATAAACATATAGGGTTAGACCTATAATTTATAGATAAGTTGGCAGCACACAGTGGGTCATGTGATAAGCATCTTATCGGTCGCTTTTACTTCACAGGACTCTACCTGACTCCCATTTGAGACTGGGTCGACCTGGGAGACTGGTCATTGTTGAAAACATTCCAGCACCGTTCGGATTGGAACCCACGACCTTCGGAACCGTAGGCGAACGCCTAGCCGCTACACTACCTGGGCTCTCATAATGTTCATATGTGTGTGTAAATTCTGCAGTCTGAATTGATGAAGAAATGGTATTATGCTAAGTAATCAGTTGTGAAATTCTCTCTCTCTCTCTCTCTCTCTCTCTCTCTCTCTCTCTCTCTCTCTCTCTCTCTCTCTCTCTCTCTCTCTCTCTCTCTCTCTTGTTGTACCCCACCAGGACATCACACAAGCAATAAACACCCGGTGACACATAATGCCCTCATGCGGATGAGGATCACACGTGGAGAGGTCCCAGAATCCCCTTTCGGCCGTTAGGCTAAATGCATGGCCTGGCTCTATTCAGGGCCCCCGGCAAAAGCAAAAATGGGGCTTTAAATTAAAAAAAAATGCATCCCACATGGGGACGACTTTACAATATGGCTAGTTGTGAAATAAATTGTTTTTTAATATTCCTTATTTAAATTCATAACAGAAAAACATTGTTTTAAATTTCTTATTTTGTCATAATCAATTTCAGCTTAACCGCAAGAATTATCATCAAATGTACTATCGCTTATAATGTTTTATACCTATTATCCAGGTGACTTTGTCAAACAAACAACTAGGAAATAATACTGAACAAGGAAGACAGAAGTTTCTGTGTATTTTAACATTTAGCATTGCGTTTTCCGAAACTAGAAGTTGCAAATTTGTCATTGCGAATAACTTTTGATACCTTGTAAATAAAAATTACAGAGACCAAATAAGCTAACATATACATTTCTCAGTTTTCTGAACCAGATCTAAATATTTGAGCTAATAAATATATTTGCTAGCGCTATCCTTTAGAGTCGCAGAAGAAATGAACAGGGTACAGAACCATGTCAGCAGTAACGGGCAATAATTCTGATAGTGCAAGGACCATAGCAGCACTCGCAGACGAGACTCCTCTTCCTTCTTGAGTTTCGTTTCTCCAACAGGTTGATAAAGGCGCTGGCTGTTGGCCTGTGAGAAGTGTAAACCGGCTCATCCGCAGATTTTAGTAGAGAGACCAAATGGCTGTTGTCTTCCAGGATGAACACGGGATCTGTTAAGAGAGAAAAGATATTAGACCAAACGAAAAGTATAAATAATCAGCTTTACGTCACCACAAACGAGAACGTTGCGGCTAGAGAACCTTCATCGGGACATTACATGAATATACGATACCACAAACATCAGCAAGAAGACAGAAAAATCATTTAACGGAAATATTTATGAGAGAAATCACATATATGTCTGGCCAGTTGAATCTCTGACGCCTGTGTGATAGAATATGACGTATTATATATATATATATATATATATATATATATATATATATATATATATATATATATATATATATATATATATAGATATATATATATATATATATATATATATATATATATATATATATATATATATATAGTAAGTTGTGTATCCTTTATAGGACGTTGCAGAACCAACTCTAGCATTTTTTTGGCTGTTGTGGTTTTTCTAGGCAAATTTACATTCAGTAGTTTGCCATTGCTTTCTGGACGGTCAACTTCTCGATACCACTGTCGAAACCAACGCAAGGCGCAGGGCCTGCAGCTGGGATCGAACCCGGTACCCCGGCATTACAAAGCGCGTTCGCAACGTCTAAGCCACAGACGCCGACATATATATAATGGTATATCTGAGCAGGAACTGAAGCTGGAAACAAATGGATTTAGGAAACGAGGGTGTTTTAAGGTCATTTATTATATCGAAATGATTGCATCGGATAAAACGGCATGGAAGACTAGACTGCGAGCCCTTTGAAACGAAAAGACGGTATGATGATGATTATGATGATAATCTAGGAAGGCTTCATTTAATACATATTGAGAGAACTGTCATAGTTATAAATCAACGTAGCTTCACATTGAAGGATAACTGCGATCCCTAGGACTATACTCTTAAAGAAGAAGAAGAAGAAGAAGAAGAAGAAGCAGAGAAAATTAAGAAGAGAAGCAGCATAGTTATTCGATGGTGCGTTTTTATTAGTTGTCGGGACAGCCCGTACGCTTAAAAACTATCAATGACCCAAATGCACACACACATACACACACACACACACACACACACACACACAAACTGCCGTTTGAACCGTAATATATAATTTTGTGCAATTTGAATAATTTCAGTCATTAAGTTAGAAAGTGAATGTCAAAACTACAACAAAGTTATCTTCCTTTAGGAAGCTTAATGTTTCTCTCCCCCCCCCTTTTTGTGTGTGTGTGTGTGTGTGTGTGTGTGTGTGTGTGTGTGTGTACACGTGCGTAAATTGTAGAGGTTAGTTCCTTTAACCATAGAAGTGAGTGCTCAATAAAACTGATCACACTGCAAGAGATGATCTTGAGAAAACTGTCAGCATTATAGACACGAACTATGACCTCTGTTGCCACAGACCGCAAACAGTTTACGTTTTCATAACTACCCGAAACCACCAGTATACAACTGTCGGCATCACAATAGAAAGTATTATCCCGTCGATATCATAAACATGTTTACTGAAGCTACAATTCTGCATTTAAGGTCAAACGAAACACTGAGACTGGGGTGGTGCTGGGATAACCACGTCTGCTGTTTTCCCAGCCGGCAATTTTGAAAAGTTGACCGTGACATATTTACAGAAGAGGACTTTCTTTGTAGCAGCAAGGATGCAAACATAATCTTTCTTATTCGAAATGAGAATGAAATCTCGCTGCCTCCATCTCTTAATGTACTGAGGTAACCAGGCTGTTTGTGAGCTTACGTAAGTGCCAGCGTACACAGGTGTGTTCTGAAGGTCGCCCTGGCCGAGTGGTTGTCATTTTACTTCGTCTTCTGAAGATCATGTGTTTTGTTTCGAAAACCGAGTTTTCGGTCAGCAAGTGCAACTGCTTCGCAAATCAACAAGGATCAGTGCTGGAGGCAGGGGTTTTGTGCTTCGTGACGCGCTTGCCACGGGCATTCGCCATTGTTCGGAGACTACCAAGGCATATGAGATTCAAAGCAGTGAGGTAGACCCTCTCACATTTAAAAAGCCATCGTGTGTACACATATGTATACATACCCACATCACAATATCCATGAGTGATGTCAATCAATTGTGCCGGTCGTCTTTACTTCCTATTATATTTCTTGGAACACATTAGAGAATAGGTCCATCTGCGAGCCCAGATCTCAGTGCTGTATTCTGGTATAAAAGCTAAATGAGCTCAAATTTAAGCCTTTACAATTTGCAGGGGCCTATGAAAAACCACACCCCCCCCCCCTCCCCCATAGATGAAATTTTCTTCTAATAGTTTGATAAATGCAGTGTTCTTCTTTTATAGGAAATTAAAAAAAAAAATATATATATATATATATATATATATATATATATATATATATATATATATATTAAGGTGTAATTTAGAGGCTTATATAATGTACTTTCTGTGATTTCCCCAAACACATTCTTTTTTATTTCGTTTAATAAAAATTAAACGGCAATATATTTTCATTATCCATGTATATCAATGGCGTAAAAATGTTGCAATTTTTGAGAGAATAGCTGTTGTAATTTAACACAGTAGGTCCTCAGGACATACATATCTTGGGGCTTCATCAAGTCTAAACCAGGCCCTACCGGGTCATTTCTAAAAATCTATCTTAATATGGATTCTTCCTCTTCTTCTTCTTCTTCTTCTTCTTCTTTTCTTCTTCTTCTTCTTCTTCTTCTTCTTCTTTTTCTTCTTCTTCTTCTTCTTCTTCTTCTTCTTCTTCTTCTTCTTCTTCTTCTTCTTCTTCTTCTTCTTCTTCTTCTTCTTCTTCTTCTTCTTCTTCTTCTTCTTCTTCACGTTCAACGGCTGTAAACTCCGGCGGAAAGTTTTGTTGTTCGTCCACTTCTGGACTGCAGTCCTGTTTCAGAACCTGAGTGTTGATTACAATCCAATACTTTTGGGGACAGCGGTTAGTTGTCATTATCCAGAACGCGGTCAAGAAAGCCGCCAATATTGATTGATACCTAGAGGGGGTTTAGGTACAAAAATATAAGTAGCTAGACAACGGAACTCACCTGAAGATGTATCACAGAGATAGAGTACAGAATAGAACAGACTAAAACTGCATTTGATAAAATGGAGAATATGTTAAACAATAAATACATGTCCTTGGAGGTTGGAGAAAGAATTACACGCAGAGCCAGCTTGAACTGGAACATGTGACAACTGGAATGAACTTTGTAAGAAAACATAAAGAGACACAGAAAGACAACGCAAGGGGCTTCTTGAGTTTTTAGTTCACACTGCAAGGGATGATCATGAAAAAACTGTCAATATTAAAGACTCGAGCTATGACCTCTGTTGCCACAGACAGCAAACAGTTTACGTTGTCATAACTACCCGAAACCACCAGTATACAACTGTCGGCATCAGAATAGAGAGTATTATCCCGTCGATACCATAAACATGTTTACTGTAGCACAGAGAGGTATCAGCGGACAAAATGATACATGATGTAAAAGATCCCGGATTATGAAAATGCAAGGTCACTCAGGCCAGTAAGCTAAGCATATGATGATAAAGGTAAGAAAGATGTGAACCAGTTCATTGCACACGGTTATAAACCATAAGTGCTCTGCCACCAGTACGGACAGCTGATAAGAAACTGTCCGCCTGTGTCGCCGTCGGCACGTAACACTGTGGCTACAGCGACGTTCCTCACTTTACTCCAGAGTGTTAACTCTGGTACCCATTTGCTAGATGCTGGGTAAACCCCGAGAACCGCAAGGTTTCGAACACCGACCATGGCTGCAGCGAGTCGCAGCTGGATTTGAAAGCGAGCCTCGTATCGACTACGCTAACGCGGCTCCCATTTGATGATAATGATGATGAGGATAATGGTGGGTGATTTCACTTTGCAATGTTAAGTTCAGTAGTTAGCCATCACTTTCTAAACTTCTTATATCGTAGTTAGTTAATCAATCTACCGATCATCCTCACTGAACATCGGACAAGTCCATAAAAACTTGGATTCCATCTACATTATCTATTTCATCGTGTTGGTTCGCTCTTCTTCTTCGGGCATCTGTATAGTGCCCATGTCTGACAAGACCTCTTTTGACATGAAGTTTTTGTAGTCTTTTCAAGGTTATCATCGATTCACCATTTTCCCCTGAACCACCGACTCGCCCTGTGTCTTTGGGAGCACTGAGAAGGCTAGGCTCAGTCCATTGCGTTTCCTTTGCATGTCGTGGCCCAGCCAGCCAGACAGCCAATCCGCTCGTTTGTTTCCTCTTACTTACATCGATGTACTTCGACTTCGCAGAAAACGTCTCTAATAACTAAACATGTGTTGTGTGAGGGTAGTGAGTCTATTTTCTCCACCCCCCCCCCCACCCAATGGGGCCATGGAACCCATTTGGGGAAGTCAAAACTGTGAAAACACGTTCACGTCATTTAGCTACAGAAGCAGACGGGTAGCTAAAAAGGCCTTTCCCGAATTCTCCCTCGCATTTATAAAATACCTTATATCGCTGCGAAATGTCCCTGTGGGGTTCTGGTGCCTTACTTGGGGAGGAAGGTGAAAAATGAAATGTTCCCTCCCTTTTCCCCCCTCCCCTAAAAAAAAATGGTGTCGTAAACGACGGCTAATTAGGATTTACTGAAACCAAATGTGTCGGGACGAAATGTGTAGATATTGCAGCCAAGCTGTAAAACACAAAGTGCCAACGGCCCCTTCCTTTAAGGACAAACGCGGCAGCAGGTGTAGAAGAAGATGATGATGATGATGAAGATGAATAATAATAATAATAATAATAAGAGGAAGAAGAAGAAAAAGAAGAAGAAGAAGAAGAAGAAGAAGAAGAAGAAGAAGAAGAAGAAGAAGAAGAAGAAGAAGAAGAAGAAGAAGAAGAAGAAGAAGAAAGAAAAAGAAGGAAGAAAAAGAAGGAAGAAAAAGAAGAAGAAAGCTGTTCAAGTGAAATCATCGCACCAATTTCTCAGGAATTATTTCAATTGCCGCCCCCAAGCACAAATGTATTGTTGAGTGCAAGTGTCAGTATTATTTTGACAAGTTCTAGAACCAAATCAAACGAGATGTCCACTAAGACTCGCTCGATATCTTGCGAAACAACCAATGTACCAGAATGACCAAGGTTTCTAGAAGTTTATTTAAAGCCGGGAACTACCATAATTATACGCTTGCTTGGACAGTACTGAAGTATATACCTTTAGTGTGGAGCATAATCTCCAGAAGCTCAGGGCTATATGTAGCAGACGAAATAAGGTAATAACTAAATTGATGGACGGAGGCCGTCGTGGTGTAGAGACAAGAAGCCTGCGCGGGGATCTGAAGGTCCTTGGTTTAAATACGACCGGAGCCTGGCTTTCTTCAAAAATCATCTTGACTGCCGGGTAACCCAGCCTCCAATTAGTACAAGGTAAAGTCCTGGGAAGTAAGGACGGTCGGCGTGATGCTTACCGCATAACCCACCCATTGCCGATTGGTCTATAAAAAATATGTCTAGCCCTATATGCCTGGTACGTCTGAAAGCATGGAACATGGTCTTTTACCCTAATCGACGTATGACAGACAGAAGAAAAGTAATCCTTTCCTTCAAAGGGTTGAAGTCTGTGGATTATGCATTGCGTACACTCTTCCTAATGCCAGGGTGCCGGGTTCTATCCGAGCTTCATGTGATTTAGCAGCCGATAGGTTAGCATTGGTTTTGACAGGGGTACCGAAAGTCGACCGTCAGTAAGCAATGGCAGACTATTAAAGGTAAATTTGCCCAAGAAAACGACATCTGTCACATAATGCTGGGGAAGGTTCTGTTACGGACATGCAACTAACTTCCTTTAAAGAAGAGTCGCCCTGATGTAACGTCTGGACGCTTGCCTGCAGATCTGCTGTAGTATAGGGAAACGTGGGAACGACAGCCCATGGCGATACCATTTAAGTCCAGGGATAAGGTTCTCCCTCTCCGCAGCACAAAGCCTGGGCAGTATTGTAGAGATCAGTCAGCGTGATCCCCCGCTCTGCCTGCTTTGTTAACTCAAAGGAAAGGTAACATTAAGACGTTTAGAACCAATAATGCCGCAGAATCCGAAAAGCAGTGCTCTGTCCGCTTGCCGGAGCTTCTTTACTAGACCAGCTGCCAACCTAGGCAAAGTGCCAACCAATGCAATGGGTCCTATCTGCCTTGCCATAATATCCAGTTTTCATATTATATTTCCTCGTCCCAGGTCAGGTCGTTATCTGACTATCTGGTTGGTCGTTATCTGACTATCTGGTTATTTGTTATTATCAAGTTCATTATCTAGCAATAGGTCAGAGAATGTGCTAATGTGACTTTCACTAGGCACGGAGCATCTGAAAGACGATATTTACTCTATTAAAACAACAACGACAAAAACTTTAAATAATGAACACAAAAAATACATTGCACATTTCATTGCCTGACAAATCTCATCAAGTGCATTACCACAGAATTAAATCAACAAATAATTCAACACAAAAGTCCAGAGGTGGATGAACAACCAGAACTTTCCGTTATAGTTTACAGCCTGTAAACGCAAAGAAGAAGAAGAAGAAGAAGAAGAAGAAGAAGAAGAAGAAGAAGAAGAAGAAGAAGAAGAAGAAGAAGAAGAAGAAGAAGAAGAAGAAGAAGAAGAAGAAGAAGAAGATGATGATGATGATGATGATGAAGAAAAAGAAAAATAACTAATTTTTTCCTGAAATACATAAATCGCATTGTCAAATGGTCTGTACATCTCTCAACCGGAAATTCAAGGTTAGCCGTCTGATTACCACGGTCACTATAAAATTTATCACGTGCTCTTTTTTGCTTACACAACATCAATAAAATAAAACAACGTACCTGACTTGTGATCTGGATACCTGGAGAATTCCTCATCATCGTCATGAAGTTCAGAATTTAGCAGTGAGTCTACGGATGGGCTTGTGTCACTTTCACTGGGCACGGAGCGTTTGGACATTGGGAACAAGTGCGGGTAGGTCCGGCGTAGAAGGAAGCAGACGTTGCTGTGAGCTTGAGCCAGTCTCTCTCCACAGAAGCCACTGATAGAAACCCATAATAAGTTGCTAATTATGTTCTATAGATCTCAAAGCCCACTGAAATTCGACTACAACAAAATATGGTATAATTGATTTAATGCTAAGGCACCACACATCACCACGATCATGTTGTGCCTTTATATGTCACATAGGGCTCGCAGTTTAATCTTCTTTTTAGTTATATCCTTTGTAGTTGTTTCAATTTCATGGATGGAATCCAGCACATAATCCGTAGCATCTCTCATCAACTTTTGTTCGCTTATGGTTTCCTTTTTGGCATTCTCGTGTTCTTAATCCATTAATAGTAATGGCATCATATGGTAGATAGACAGGCTTACTGTTTTAGCCGTAGCAAGATACTTGCTTTTGGCTAAGGTTGGCTATAGCGTTTTTCCCTTATGTAGACTGAAAGTGTAAAGTTTTGTCGCCCAGCTACAGTATCTGGGTGCATGGTGCGACAATGTTTGTGTTTGCACTTCTGATGGCTGCTTTATGCATTTAATATGTTTCTGCTTCTGACTTTGCCAAGACTGCAGGCTGTGTAATTGTCTTTCACAAAGAATTTGGTACCCAGGAACAGTGTTATTCCCTCTGTCTTGTGTGTCTATGGTCAACCTTCCTTCCTCCCCTCCCCACCCAACACACACTTGTTTCTATAGAATTTACATTATTCTAAATTGAAACATAAAAATGCAATCCTTTCGAGTGAAATACACAACTCACAGTATGTGCGAGTGCGATAAATCACTATGTGGTATATGTGTCGAAATGATTCATTTTTAGCCCTCGTAGATGAAACCATATTTTACGGACCCGAGTGGGGGTGAAAAAGAGGACCCCCATTCACAAGACAGTTAAAAATAAAATAGCTGCGAATTTTGCAGAACCAATCCATAGCATTTGTCGGCTGGTAGTCTGGTCTGGTAGTCTTAGTTTCAGTTTCATAGCAAACGGGTCACCCCATCTGTGCTCCACTTCTGTGCCAACGAAAAACACACAGAATGTTTATCACAGTCCCTTGTGGAATGCTTGACAGACTGCTGCCTCAGCATATCTAGCATTCACACGCATTAAAGCATACGGTAGCCATCCGAAGTGCTAACACAAACAGTCCGACATCAGAAATGCAGTTCATCATTGATGATAGCAGAAGTCACCAACAGATTAGCAGTTGTCCACACGATCAATTTTAATCACACACGGGCACCACCAACATTGCGACAACAGGCATCGCGCCATTTTCTGAATCTACAATTCACACCACCACGTCTTTGCGTTTAATGGTCGGTTTCCGATACACCTGTCGAAATTAACTCAAAGAAGTCTGCTGCTGATATCGAAGGCAAATCTCAAATTACGAAGCCCTTTCGCAACATCAGAGTTTCAGGAAACTCAGTGTTTTCTTCTTCTTCTTAAGCGATATCTGGTTATGCGCGTGTATCCACCGTGAGCCCATCAAGTAAGATTTCAGTTTAAGGTCCCTCAGGTTTTTCCCACAGGTCAGTTGTAGGTCTACTCCACGAGGCCATCAATGATAAAGTGCATTTCTGGTGGCGACTGTTGGCTTTGGCGCCTCTAGAAACTGGAATATGCATTTACTGTGTGAGAATATTTCTTGATTGTTCGGAACTAATTGTTTGTTTACTTGTTTTTTCAAATGGGACGCTGAGGGACATTTCAACTGATTTTCACTAGCACATGAAGGGAGCAATATGGGGAAACCTGATTGCAGTGAAATTAAAACTTCGACTGCGACGTGTTGATTGGCAGCTTCTTCAGGAGTGGAGAAGTTTTGCAAGACGTTTTCTGGAGTCTCTTCAGCTCAAAGATACTGGCAGAGGGCTGTTTAGCTTATAGCTAATTTATACGAGAGCTCGTTGAGTCTGCGATGTCCTGTGCGTAAGCGTCAAATAGTAACTTGGTCAGTTCTGTTCAGACGTTCAAGGAGAACCCAATGTATGAAATAAAAAACAACAAAATTACCGATGAACATCATTGTGTAGCAGGTCCTTTGCAGAACGTCGCTCTCATTACGGTCTGCCTGAAAAAACTCGGTCTGTCGCCAGCTCTCCCGCCTTGTGTACTTTCATATTCAAGGAGTCACTTACATCTTGTACCCATCTTCGTGATGGTCGGCCATCTGGCAGTCTGTTATGAGAGCGACGTTCTGCAAGGGATCTGCTACATGATGATGATGACTTCAGTGGGTTATAAAAGACAACTTAGGAAATGATAAGTGAAACTTACTTGGGATGAGGCCTTGCTAATAAACTGCAAGTCCTGCTTTGACCCAGTGCCTGGTATATCGTTAAATTAATTGCTATTAAAGCAACGGTCAAAGTCGTGTAGTATTCGACATTCCGAATCATGCTTTCTGTGGACAAGAAATAATTGGAGATTATCACTCTCTTTATAAGTATGTTACTTTTTGTAAAAGTACTAAATATGTACGAGAATGTTACTTTCAGTAAAAGTGTTAAATATATGTTTTGTTGTTGTTGTTTTTGTTTATTTGTATAAATGCACTTTCCAAACAATACTGAAAAAAAAATCAAAGGGGCTGGACCTGCCCACGTTTCCCGGCCCATCTACACACTTTCTCAGTCTGATCTAGGTCAGAGGGCTGTCACATTGACTGCTTTCCTTAGAAAGAGTCTCTCGTGTGGCCCAAGCTGAGGCTGTGGCTAGGGGTGGGGAGAAAGGGATTGGGGGGGGGGGGGGAAGGGGTTGTGTTAGGGGCAGGTTTATGTGTTCTGCGGTCGTTGAAAGGTGTGTCGTCGTGTAGTATAGAAAACGCAAGATCGGCGCTGATGTGATTGGAGAGAAGATAGCGTGACACCCCTCCGAGATAGAAGAGTCGTCAGAGAAAGTGTGAATAGAAAAGGTCATGCAGTGTGTAGATGGGCCAGAAAACGTGAAAATGACCAAAGGACTAGTCCGCTTAGCCCCTTACCGATTGTCTAAGGACAATCTTAGCCCCTTTGGAACATCAATAAATGTAATACCTATGACAGTCGCAGTAATGTGGTGGCTAGACACTCTCCTGTGAATCAGAAGGTCGCGGGTTCCGGTCCGGTTGGAGCCGGGTCTTTTTTTTTTCTTTTAAAAAATGAGCTTGGCTCTCAGGACGACAGTTCTTAAGTGGGTACCCAGGTAAATTTATGAGAAGTAAAGGCGGCCGGCGTGATGTTAACAACATCATTCACCCAGTGCCGATTGGTCTATTAAAATAGGTCTAACCCTTTATATGCCCAGTACGCCTGAATGCGTGGAAAAGGGCCCTTTACTTATTTTACACTCCTGGCAGAGATAGAGATCAAGGCACAAACACCCTCACCGTCGTACAGGGCACAAACACCTACACCGTCGTACAGGGCACAAACACCCTCACCGTCGCACAGGGCACAAACACCTACACCGTCGTACAGGGCACAAACACCTACACCGTGGTACAAGGCACAAATACCCTCACCGTGGTACAGGGCACAAACACCTACCCCGTCGTACAGGGCGCAAACACCCTCACCATCGTACAGGACACAAACACCTCACCGTCGTACAGGGCACAAACACCAACACCGTGGTACAGGGCACAAACACCTACACAGTCGTACAGGGTACAAACACCCTCACCGTCGTACAGGGCACAAACACCTACATCATCGTACAGGGTACAAACACCCTCACCGTCGTACAGGACACAAACACCCTCACAGTCGTACAGGGCACAAACACCCTCACCATCGTACAGGGTACAAACACCCTCACCGTCGTACAGGGCACAAACACCCTCACCGTCGTACAGGGCGCAAACACCTACAGCATCGTACAGGACACAAACACCTACAAAGTCATACAGGGCACAAACACCTACACCGCCGTACAGGGCACAAACACCTACATCATCGTACAGGGCACAAACACCTTCACCGTCGGACATGGCGCAAACACCTACACCGTCGCACAGGGCACAAACACCTACACCGTTGTACAGGGCACAAACACTTACACCGTTGTACAGAGCACAAACACTTACACCGTTGTACAGGGCACAAACACTTACACCGTTGTACAGAGCACAAACACTCTCACCATGGTACAGGGCACAAACACCCTCACCGTGGTACAGGGCACAATCACCTGCCCCGTCGTACAGGGCGCAAACACCCTCACCATTGTACAGGGTACAACACAAACACCTACACAGTCGTACAGGGTACAAACACCTACACAGTCGTACTGGGCACACAAACTTACATCGTTGTACAGGGCACAAACACCTACCCCATCGTACAGGGCACAAACACCTACACCGTCGTACAGGGCACAAATACCTACACCGTCGTACAGGGCACAAACACTCCCACCGTGGTAAAGGCACAAACACCCGTACCGTGGTACAGGGCACAAACACCTAACCCGTCGTACAGGGCGCAAACATCCTCACCATCGTACAGGGCACAAACACCTAGACCGTCGTACAGGGCACAAACACCAACACCGTGGTACAGGGCACAAACACCTACACAGTCGCAGAGGGTACAAACACCTACACAGTCGTACAGGGCACACAAACTTACATCGTTGTACAGGGCACAAACACCTACCCCATCGTACAGGGCACAAACACCTACACCGTCGTACAGGGCACAAACACCCTCATCGTCATACAGGGCACAAACACCCTCACTGTCGTACAGGGCACAAACACCTACACCGTGGTACAGGGCACAAACACCTACACCGTCGTACAGGGCACAAACGCCTACACCGTGGTACAGGGCACAAACACCTAGACAGTGGTACATGGCACAAACACCTACACCGTGGTACAGGGCACAAACACTTACACCGTTGTACAGGGCACAAACACCTGGACCGTGGAACAGGGCACAAACCCCTACATCTTTGTACAGGGCACAAACACCTACCCCATTGTACAGGGCACAAACACCTAGACCGTCGTACAGGGCACAAACACCTAGACAGTCGTACAGGGCACAAACACCTACACCGTGGTACAGGGCACAAACACCTACACCGTGGTACAGGGCACAAACACATAGACAGTCGTACAGGGCACAAACACCTACACTGTGGTACAGGGCACAAACACCTACACCGTGGTACAGGGCACAAACACCTAGACAGTCGTACAGGGCACAAACACCTACACCGTGGTACAGGGCACAAACACCTAGACAGTCGTACAGGGCACAAACACCTACACCGTGGTACAGGGCACAAACACCTAGACAGTCGTACAGGGCACAAACACCTACACCATCGTACAGGGCAAAAACACCTACACCATCGTACAGGGCACAAACACCTACACCGTCGTACAGGGCACAAACACCTACCCCATCGTACAGAGCACATGATGTGAAATCCTTACTGCCTCGTACAATGTAAACACTTTAGTTCATCTAGGACGAAGTAACATCTAACACCTACACGCTTTTGGCAAATGACCAGGTTCAGTGCAGTAAGGGTACAGAATACTGAGCGGAGGGCGGTGGTTCTCAACTGTTCTCAGTCATCGCTGGCCTTTATGGGCTCTTTTAAAAATAAAAAAATCCGGTGGGACGCAACGGTAAGCAGCACTCTCACTTAATTTTTTTAATTAAAGAATTTTTTTCAGTGCTGCTGTAATAGTAGACACTTTATGGTGAGAACCAGCACCTTGTGTTTAGCACTTTGTGGTGAGCACCGGCACCTTTTGTTTCGCACCTAGTGGTGACTACCGGCAAATCCCCTCCCCCCTAAATTAAGCCCACCGCCTCATCGACTGCATCCCTGCTATGTCATAACGGGCATGACCCTAATGGTGCATCTGTATGTATCCTCTCTTATCCTAAAAGCAGACGGACGATGGAAATACATATTTAACCCTGCGATGTTTTCAGCATCATCATGTGCCATGCCGATAACATAGTCTGCCGTGGCTTTCCATTTGACGTAAAAATCAGTCTAGAGTTTCGTGGTGAAGATTCAGGTGCCCATTTTAGACGTAGAAATGACAGACGCACTGCCCTCAATATCAAGTTAGTTGCGTATCCTTTTATAAGACAACGCAGAGCCAGCCCCATTATTTTTTGTGTGTGGCTGTTGTGGGTTTTCTATTCAAATTTACGTCAAGTAGTTTGCCATTGCTTCCTGGACGGTCAGCTTCTCGATACTACTGTCAAAACTAACTAAGGCGCAGGGCCCACAGCTGAGATCAAACCCAGCACCCTGGCATTACGAAGCGCGTTCGCAACGTCTAAGAAACAGACGCCTACAAGATGCTTCAAAAAAGAATGTCGTAAAAAGAGACTAATAAAGCTTTTTTTTTAAAGAGGCGTGGAACCAACAGTATGCACACAAGTAAGTTAGATTTGTAAAAAGGATGTGCACGCAAAACTTAGGTTCAG
>CAJHNH020002367.1:894279-991779 GCA_905116865.2 Candidula unifasciata | reverse complement strand
TCGTTCTGAACAGAATCCAGAACATGTCCTGCAAGACTGTCCTCTCCTGGCGGAGCTGCGGAGCAACATATGGCAACACCCAGTAGAACTGACAATCAAGCTTTGGGGAAACCTTAGAGACCCCGAAAAGACATCCCAGTTTATGACCCACGGTGGATTATGCGCATGACCAGAGATCGCTGAAGAAGAAGTACCCACTAAAGGCTTTGTCGACCTGGGAGTCAAGATAATATTTTATGAACGTCCGGCTCCGTCTGGACCTTCCGATCCTCAGGCGGGCGTCTAGCCGCCTTCGCCACGGCGACTCCCAGATTCTGACGATGGCAGAAATAAATTACGGCTTGGATAATAACCTACTGAAAGAAATACAATGTTTATAACTCGTAGTTTAACTCTTTTTTTTTTTACATACTAAACAATCGACGTCACTACATCCTGACATTCGTATGCGTGTTCAGTCCTCTCTGTACAGTCATTCCTAAGAACCTCTACTGTCTGCGCCCATGAGGAGCTGGTTATAATGTCTCCTATCTCAGCCTCGAAAGGTGGCATAGGCGTGCTTCACAAGGTTGTATTCCCATGACACGCAGTCGTATTAGTGTCAAAGATTATTGTCCTAGTATCATGTCGCGATTGCATGTCGGAAAGCCACTTTGTGCACTGCCAACATTCTCGACTGGTAAACTTACATGCCCAGGGTGTTCTTAGTATCCTGCGCCCACCATCGTCCTGACCGACCCCTGCCCTTTCTCCACAGTACCCTAACTTCAATTACTGTTCTCTCCAAACAACTGCGGTGTTTAGTATGGCCGAAGTACTCCTCCCTAATATCTAAGACCCGAGGAATGTATTTTTTTTCTTTCTCTCTTACTGGTCTTCAAACAACAGCAAAATTAAAGTCGAGAGGATCGACTTCACTGTGCCAGGTTTTATTCCAAAACGGCTAGTCACCCGCCGAGAGCGTTTGATTCCAAAACGGCTAGTCGCCCACCGAGAGCGTTTGATTCCAAAACGGCTAGTCGCCCCTGAGAGCGTTTGATTCCAAAACGGCTAGTCGCCCGCCGAGAGCGTTTGATTCCAAAACGGCTAGTCGCCGGCCGAGAGCGTTTGATTCCAAAACGGCAAGTCGTCCACCGAGAGCATTTGATTCCAAAACGGTTAGTCGCCCGCCGAGAGCGTCAAAAACAGTTCGAACACCACAGCTCTGGCAAAGATCCACAGAGCTCTGAATAAAAAAAAGAGAAAAAACTGCACGCGTGAAAGGAACGACCCAGCTGTGAAACTAGCCTCTGGCCTTTCGAGGGCTAGTCAAACGCTTTGTCCACGTTACTATGGAGATCCAACGTTATTAGTTTGTGTGTGTGTGTGCGTGAGTGTGTGTGTGTGTGCGTGAGTGTGAGTGTGTGCCCTAAAATATTCTTAGAATTAAAAATACAATGTTAACCGTGTGTCCTTTACGGACGTTGCAGAACCGACCGCAACATTTTATTTTGGCTGTTGTGGTTTTTCTAGGCAAATTTTACGTAGTTTGCCCTTTGCTTTCTTAACGGTGGGATCTCGATGCCAGCGCACGTTGAAAAAATCGCCTGCAGCTGGGGTAGAACACGGCATCCCGGCATTACGAAGCGCCTTCGCAACGCCTAAGCGACAGATGCTGACTCTGAGAATATATCTGTGTCACTAAGTTCAACAAGATTCAATTTTCTTGTTTTGTAATTACGAAATAGTCCATGTCTCACATCCGCTTGTTGCCACAGAAAAGTCGCATGTTGTCAGTAATATCGCTCCTAAGTTGTTTACTGATGTTGCGACATAATCTCCTTATGTTATGTAACATGTCATGCTAAAGTAAGTGAAGTCTGGGTTACTTTAGTTTTATATCTTGAGTTACCCACCTACATTACCCGGATGATGATAAGAACAGGAGCGCCAGATTGTGAACTCTTAAGAGCGCAGAAATTTCATACAACAAACATTATCCTTGTTTAAGCGCGTAATAATAATCATCAGAAATAAGCAGACGGGGACCCTTAAGGCTGCAAAAATTGCATACAACAAACATTAGACATGTTTAAATGTGTAATAATAATTATCATACATAAACAGACGAGGAACCCTTACGGCCGCATAAATTTCATAAAACGATCACAGAAAGAAGTAGAAACATAAAAGGACACACTAGACAATACAAAAATCGAAAGCTTTAGTTACCCTGCCGGGAATCGAACCTGTTACCTCCAAATGACGACAGAGCCTCGTTGCTAAAACAAGTATACTAAAACGCACGAGTAACTAGGCACCCAACCCCACCCCCACCCCACCAAAAAGGCTGTTTTCATTACCCATGTCTACTGTACAGCTTGAATCTTCAATTAAGGAATATTTACAGAATTCGTCTCAAACCGTTGAAATGGCACCATAGGTTACAGGAATTTCAGTGAGTGCTTAACTCCAACCCCTTTAAACAAAACAAGCCTAACTCTCTACAGGGAGAAAAGTACAGCTTAAAGGATCTAAGCCAATCTCCGCCGTCCGGGATCTAAAACTTCCACTTCATGATCCAAGCGGATGTGTCGACAGAAGGACGCAAATATCGCAGTTATAGGTTTCTTTTTGTAGCTCCATTGTATCTACGGTTTTAAATGTCGATGAGTTCATCAATTGTTCTAAACGCTATCTTACAAGTGTGGTACTATGTGTTCAGACTGCCTTATATTTACAAATGTATTCTAGTTTCACAAATAGTAGTTATGCCTGTGTTGCTAAATGCATGCCGCTAGGAAAAACAAAAACCACCACCATAGTTATGCCTGTTTTATTATTGTACCTTCCTGATCTAAAATAACACCACCATTTTAGTCTGTCATCATGCCCTATTGTTGCTTGTTTACTCAAATTTCCCAGTGTGCATCACATTAGGTCACGATTCAATACAACCCGTATTAACTAACTGATCTAGGACACGACAGTAACAACCACAGCAGGGAAATGTTCAGTTTAAACGACACCGAAGTTTATTGTTGCATGTAATATTCCTACAAAATATTAACGTCCCTATTAGAAAGTATGAACACGTCAATGGAAGAAGGGAATGAGAGAAATTAACCGAACGTGGAGAAATATGAGTCAAGATTAGCTGATGAATCATTCAAATGTATCTAAATAGCTTAAATCACCGCGCAACAATTTGTGATATACACCAACTCAGGCACAATATCGCTACTGGTGGCATTATTTTACCAAAGTCGGCAAATGATTGATTTTGATTTGATTTTTCTCTAGCCAGCGGAAAGCTGCAGTGACTGCCTCCACCTCCATTTTTAAGCTGGATGTTGTGGTATCATATACTAGGTTCTTCTGCATCAAACGTCGACCATTAACTTTTGCTAAGAAACCCCAAGCACTTCTTTTGCCTCTAGACACTGAACCGTCTGTGTAAATGATCAAGTCTTCCGAGCGAGCATTATCTTGAATTAACTGCTGAATTTCCACCTCTGTGGCACCTGACGGCCAGTCTCTGGATTCCCAGCTCAGTGTGATTATGACCCTTCACAAGCCTGACTGTTCAGGTGGCACTTTGACCCACTCCTCTCCTCGCCTAATGTTCTCAAGGATGCAAACCTGTCTGATTGTGTCGCGGAGCTACGAAGCACGTGCTTTGCGCTTGACACATTTTTCAGCAGTTCCTAGTCAGCAAATCTGACTGTCTTAGGAGGTAAGGGGAGTGACTATCTGCCATGCACAATCATTATTGAACCTCCCTGTGTGGGTTCCGGGGCCCTATTGGGGAAAACAAGAGTAGATCCACTGCCTCCCCAACAAGCTTGTCGTAGTAGTCGACTAACTGGGGACTGCCTTTAAAGTCGGACTGCATCTTACGGAGCGGCAAGGAACACCCAATGATGTGATCAAGGCTATGTAAACACTCAAGTGGGCCAACACCCTTCTTGCAGGCCACCGGTGAAAGGTATGCAACAGAACCATCAGCTCTGCTTCTTTGTATTATGTTATCAAAATCTACGTCACTGCACATTGGACATTTCCATGCGTGTTCAGTCCTCCGATGCTGCAGCCACTCCAAGGTACTTCTGCTACTTGTTCTCATGAGGAGCTGGATATAATGTTTCCTTTCTAGAAGGCGGTAAAGACATGTTTCACCGTGCTTAACTTCCATGTCGCGAAATCGTTTTAAGTGTCAGAGATTGGTTATTATCCACTAGCCCAGTCCGTACAGCGTTGATGACATCTGCTCTTATATTCGTGCTCCTTTCCATATGCGTTGGCGAATTGCTTGCCAGTTAGCCCGCTCGCCCCTTACGCTTTACGCCAGCATGACCAGGTGTGTAGATCCAGATGACGACATGTCGTTCAATGCTTGCGGGACCCGTATTAAAATTGATCACGCGGACAACTGCTGATCTGTTGACGACAAGTTCTGCTATCATCAATGATGAACTGCATTTCTAATGTTGGACTGTTTGTGTTAGCACTTCGGATGGCTACCATATGCTTTAATGCGAGTGTATGCTAGATATGCTGAGACAGCAGTCTGTCAATCTTTCCACAAGGGACTGTGATAGACATTCTGAGTGTTTTTCGCTGGCACAGGAGCGGAGCAAAGATGGGACAACCCGTTTGCTATGAAGCTGAAACTAAGACTACCAGACTACCAGATCCAGATGAGGGAGGTTAAGTGCGATTTTCGAATTCTTTCTACCTATTCAGAACGCATACGGCTGTTGCTATTTTCTTTGTTGAACCTGCGTGGTGGATCTCAGTTTTAGAACTTGCGAGTAAATTCAAGAGACGGGCAGTTAAGCAGTTACAGAAAGTACAGAAGGTACACAAGATGCTTTATTTAAAGGAAGTAGATTAGGCAGAAAGGGTTGGAAAAGAAAAAGTTAAAGAGCTCAAGCGGCGTGCAAAATGATGCACAAACAATTGCCATGGCAACATTTCATGAACGAAATTGGAGCTGAGAAGTCACTGCGACAGTTCTAAAACTACACAGACAAAAGCAAAGAAGAAGACAACGGAAAAACCATATAAAGCAGCTGTACTCAACCTGCCGGGTCGAACGACCCTTTCACAGGGGTCGCCTTAGACCATCGGAAAACACATATTCATTGAAGTTATGAAGGCAAATAATTGGCTGGGGGTCGCCACAACATGAGGGAGCCGAATTAAAGGGTCGCGGCAGTAGGAAGAGCCACTGATACAGAGAAAGAGCTGTATTCCCATGATGACAGGGAGAAAGGAGAAGCATTGCTGTATTATTTACAACACGGAACGATCAAAAAGTCTGGGAAATTAGAGGTTCAGCTAGAGATGATCTATCCAATAACACAACTGATATTTACAGTCGGGATTGATTCTCAAGAAGGATATAAATTATATATTGCAAACACACACAAACACACACACACACACACAAACACAAACACAACAACACATACACACACACTCACGAAGCAAGCTACCCGGCATCCGAACCAGAAGGGGGTCAGATTTACCAACATGATTGATGAACACTTGAGGGAAATATATTTTCAATTCTACAATAGCATTAGAACAGAGTCGGTACCGAAGCACTAGGTGCACAGCTATTTAATCCCAATTCTAAAACCAGACCTGCGAAATCAATTGGCTTGGTTCTGCACAACTGACAGTTTTACCGAATATATCAGGCAAATTTGTAGGGGGGGGGGGGGCGGTGGGAGTTGGGGGGGGGGGGAGTTTTCCAACCCATGGGCTAAAGCTTACGCCTGTCGCTACAAGTTCGACAGATAGTCAACAAAATGAAAGAGTAATAGTTCACAGATACGGGAATGCAGATTTCTGATACCACTGCAAAACAGGCGTAAGTTACAATGCATTCTAAAAGTTGTGCTCTCAAACTTTCACAATTTTGTAGAAAAAATGTACGGATCAAAGCACTTTCTTTTTTTTTTTTTTGCTTGCCGTCTTAGATTTCTTATGCCTCATGATGTTATAATTTACAAGTACACAGGTGCTGCCAATTTTCTAAAAGCGGCGAATTTATTTGATTTGACTAAAAAAAGTGCAAACACTGAAAAAAAAAATCCAGTTAATTGACACAAATCGTATATTTTTTATGAACCATAAGCTTCAAAGTAGGCGCGTCTAAGTTTTTCGCACGGATTACTTCTAAAATAAATGCAGTTTTATGTTTGCAAATTTCGCATCACTCCTTCAACCGTAAATATGCTAACTGTATGCCATAAATCAATGTCTGTTCCCCCCCCCCCCCCAATATGTACAGAAAATAATGCAAAGTGAACACTATGTGTGTATGTGTAAATTATAATTCTTTTCATGCAAGGACTTAACTGTTAAACAGTTGCATGACAAATTTGAAAAAAATGCACCCAACTGTTTCTGAGTTACAGTTTTTTTAAAGGTGGGCACAACTTCTGGGATCCACTATGAAAATGATAACAATGAGTATACGGGAAATCTTCTTCTTCTTTCGTTCGCCTGAACTAAGTTGTCCATATCAGCAATTTTGTCTTTTGTATAAATTTCACTGTTGTTGTTAATTCATTCAGTGGTCCATAGAGTTTACGTTCCACTGTTGTTCTTTCTGGCCAAAATGTTTGCCGGAATGTGTCAAATTCGGTACAGTCCTGGAGTGCATGCTCTGCTGTCTGGGGCACATTTCCACAGGTGCACATGGCTGATACGTCTATCTTGAATTTTGTGTACATGTGGTTACGTAATCGGTTGTGCCCTGTTCTGAGGCGGAGGATAATGACTTATTCTGATCTGTCCAAAATAAAATAGTCGTCTTGTGCTGGTGCTGGTGGTTTCCTGATTGATTTAATGATTCTTTTCTTTCGGTGGTATGTGACTGGTACATCCGGCTGCTCTTTTGTCGCACCTTCTTCTGCCAGTTGATCAGCTTTCTAATTTCCAGGCACTCCACAATGTGATGGTATCCACTGCATTACAACTCTTTGCCGAAGGCTAAGTTGTGTCAGCAGTGTTTGCAATTCTGGTAGTTTCCTAGACTGGAGTGCTTCAAGTACTGATTTTGCATCTGTCAGCATTATTACATAGTGGGAGCTAAGATTGATATTTAGCAGTTTCTCTGTTGCTATCTTGATAGCCTGAGTTTCTGCATCATAGTTATGGCAGTAGTTTCCGGTTGGTACGCTGGACTTATCTCTAGTACCATTGAACTCTATGTACACTCCAGCACCACCATTTCTAACTGCACTTTCTGTGGATCCATCTGTATAGACTCTGACCCATTGTTCTTGTGAATATTCTTCATCAATATAACTGAGGGTGGCCATTCTGCGTTGTAAACTATCTTGTTTTTTCTTGTCAAATATTCCTTTCACATTTGTCTGGATTTGTACTGTTAGTTTGCATTTCTCTCTCCATGGGGTTTGTTCTTGAATACTGTTAAGTCACGGGAAATGATTGATAACGGTAGAAACAAATTATTCAGGCAATGCAATAACAGATCCGTCTGTACTTGTTGAGTACTATGAACAATATCACACGGGCGTCTTTTTTTTTTTTCTTGGCTGACCATTTTTATCTAAATTTGTTACACACCGTGGCTTTAGCCAGTCATACAGCTGAAACGGGAATTTCTGTTTTTGAGAAATATTTTCTAATAGTCCATTTATTTATCCTCAAAAATAATAATTCATTCAATAAAACATGTTGTAAATTAATTAAACTATAGCTCAACATGTGTATAAATCTACTTGATAACAATTGTTACCTCCAACTGGCCACGCCAGCCTCACAAAAACGGAAACTTCCGTTTGAACTGTATGTCCTTACATCTGGAGCTGGCCGTGTTTTCACTACGTCGGCCTGGGAGCTGAGGTCACTTGTAAACATCATCCTCCCTCACCCTCAAAACGAATTCGACTACCGTGCCGACGAGCTAGCATGCCAGACACTGCAATCCCATGGCTCCCCCTTCTGCAGTATTTGAATGTTTTACCATCTGTGGAATTCTTAGCATTCTACCACCACAGCTGAACTAGTCAGTAGAAAACTATTTCCCAGGCCTTTATGGGTATTGGGTATACAGTAAAAGTAAGTAAATACATGAGCCTTTTCCACACCTTCAAGGGTTTGAGGTGATGCCTCATTTTAAGTATACCAGTGGGTATCTAGGCAGTATTAGACGGACAGTAGTTCAGTAATCCCCAATGCATCTTCATCACTGAATATGTTCGTTCACAATAAAGAAACAGACGCACTGTTACAGAGATGACTGGTAACTTGATGTTGTTGGCACTGTTACTGTTGTTGGTGGAATGATGTGAATATGTGTAACTGTGTTATCTAAGCACTCTCTGGTAGGGAACCCAGTTAGTCGTCGGGCGGTCGACTTATGAACTCCAACACGAAGACTGGCACAGGATATAAGTGACTCATTGATAATGAAAGTACATGAGGCGGGAGAACTGGTGAGAGACCGAGTTTCTTTTAGGTAGACTGTGATGAGAGCGACGTTCTGCAAATGATCTGCTGCATGATGACGATGATACATATAGGTGAAGCGTAGTCATTCACCTCTGGACACTTTGTCAGCTATGCGGTTCATAACCCCGAAACGCATATATATATATATATATATATATATATATATATATATATATATATATATATATATATATATATATAGAGCTGGACCTATTTTAATATACCAATCGACACTCGGTGGGTGATGTGGTCAACATCAATCCGGCCACCTTTACTTCCCAGGACTTTATCTGGTAGCCAATTAAGGCTGGGTCGACCTGGGAATAAAGGTCTTTTTTTAAAGAGAAAGTCAACTCCATTAGGATTTGAACCCACGACCTTCGGATCCACAGTCAGGCGTCTAGCCGCTACACCACGGCGGTTCCCACAGTTGTTCTAAAGGAATTTAAAAAAAAACGGCATCTACCGCTTTTGAGGGTGGTGTAGAGCAAAGGAGAGGCTCTTAAGCTAAAATTCCCTGAGTAGCAGAAAGTTTTTTTTTTTTTTTTTTCATGAAGTGACTATATGTCTATATTGTTTACCATTTGGTTTATTTTTTTTTGTTAATGAAAAAAAAATCTACTTTTAATATACGTTAATTATTATCTCATTTTTTTTTTCATTCTTCTTTAAGCTAAATGATTTTGTGAATTTGTGTGGTATTGTTTGATTTATGTATGTGCTGATGAAGGCTCCATAGCTGCAACTTTCACGTTTTTTTGGTGTGTTTTTACATGCTCCACTTTTGAGTTTCTTCTTGTCTTATTGTTAAAACTGTGAAGCTTGCTGATATACTTTTCTTTGGGTTTTATATCTTTTCTTGATACATTCTGTGTGTGGCGTCCGTGGCTAAGGCGCTGCAAGTTCGACTCGTAATTCCAACGTGCCGCGATTGAAACCCACTGCTGGCTGCGTGGATTTTTATCATGGTATAAGGCGTCGCAGGTCAATCCAGCCTAAAATTGGTACAAGGATGTCTGTCTTGGGGCAGTAAAGACGGCCGGCGTAATGTTGACAACATTACCCACCTAGTGCCGATTGGTCTGTAAAAATATAGGACGCTCTTCTCATATGCCCGATGCACCAAGGCGTGAAAAGGGATCTTTACTTTTTACTTTACTTGATACATTTCCACCAGGAGTGTATTATTATTATTATTATTATTATTATGTTAACATTCTTTAGTATGTTCTGATTAGATGTAGACTGTACGAGAACACATTCAAAGTTAGGTAGGATTCATAAAAGAGCTAATCATGCTTCACTTGTTGGTTGTGACTGAAAGAGGCAAGGGTCGCATGCCTAATGCTGTAGCCACGAACTGTGCCGATAAGGATTTATGCAAAGAATATCATGGAAGGAAAGATATACAAACAAACTGGTCCTCAACAAGTCAACGTTTTCTGGGCCCGTTGTTAGAATCAGTGGACTTGAGACTTTGGTAACAACCGATAGGATTGGCGGAAAGAGAACAAGAGGAAGGCAAAGAGATAAATGCCTGGATGGCCTGGCCAGTTCGATGGAGCGAGACAGAAACATGGAACAGATCCGTGATTATAGTGATCGTCGTCGTGTGAAATGGCGAAACATAACAGCCAACGCCTACCGGCATGGCACATGATGACTTCTACACTCTAAGAGAGAAGAGCACTGACACACACACACACATGAAGACTTCTACACTCTATGACAGAAGAGGGGAGCACTGACACACACACATGATGACTTCTACACTCTACGACAGAAGAGGGGAGCACTGACACACACACATGATGACTTCTACACTCTACGACAGAAGAGGGGAGCACTGACACACACACATGATGACTTCTACACTCTACGGCAGAAGAGGGGAGCACTGACACACACACATGATGACTTCTACACTATACGACAGAAGAGGGGAGCACTCACACACACACACATGATGACTTCTACACTCTACGACAGAAGAGGGGAACACTGACACACACATGATGACTTCTACACTCTACGACAGAAGATGGGAGCACTCACACACACACACATGATGACTTCTACACTCTACGACAGAAGAGGGGAACACTGACACACACATGATGACTTCTACACTCTACGACAGAAGAGGGGAACACTGACACACACACACATGATGACTTCTAGACTCTACGACAGAAGAGGGGAGCACTGACACACACATATGATGACTTCTACACTCTACGACAGAGGAGGGAAGCACTGACACACACACACACACAGAGACACACACACACATGTTGACTTCTACACTCTACGACAGAAGAGGGGACAACCGACACACACGCATGATGACTTCTACACTCTACGACAGAAGAGGGGAACACTGACACACACACATGATGACTTCTTCACTCTACGACAGAAGAGGGGAGCACTGACACACACACATGATGACTTCTACACTCTACGACAGAAGAGGGAGCACTGGCACACACACATGATGACATCTACACTCTACGACAGAAGAGGGGAGCACTGACACACACACACACGTGATGACTTCTACACTCTACGACAGAAGAGGGCAACACTGACACACACACATGATGACTTCTACACTCTACGACAGAAGAGGGGAACACTGACACACACACATGATAACTTCTACACTCTACGTCAGAAGAGGGGAGCACTGACACACACACATGATGACTTCTACACTCTACGACAGAAGAGGGGAGCACTGACACACACACACATGATGACTTCTACACTCTACGACAGAAGAGGGGAGCACTGACACATACACATGATGACTTCTTCACTCTACGACAGAAGAGGGCAACACTGACACACACACATGATGACTTCTACACTCTACGACAGAAGAGGGGAGCACTGACACACACACACATGATGACTTCTTCACTCTACGACAGAAGAGGGGAGCACTGACACACACACATGATGACTTCTACACTCTACGGCAGAAGAGGGGAGCACTGACACACACACACACATGATGACTTCTACACTCTACGACAGAAGAGGGGAGCACTGACACACACACATGATGACTTCTACACTCTACGGCAGAAGAGGGGAGCACTGACACACACACATGATGACTTCTACACTCTACGTCAGAAGAGGGGAGCACTGACACACACGCATGATGACTTCTACACTCTACGACAAAAGAGGGGAATTCTGACAAACACGTGATTAACTTTTAACGTATGTTAGGCAATTATTTATAATCGAATTTGTTTTACTGCATTTATTTTTTAAGTACCACAATGTGTGTCTATTTCCCAGAATTCATAGTAACCTGCTACAATTCGTGGTTATTTCCCAGCGTTCACAGATGGAGTGTCGAGAACAATAGGACGATAAATGTGATAAAAATGTTTGTTTTGATTACTGCTGGTAAAACATGTGTAATAAAAATGTTTGTTTTGATTACTGCTGGTAAAACATGTGTAATAAAAATGTTTGTTTTGATTGCCGCTGGTAAAACGTGCAACAAAAATGTTTGTTTTGATTACTGCTGGTAAAACAAGTGTAATAAAAATGTTTGTTTTGATTACTGCAGATAAAAACTTGTGTAACAAATATGTTAGTTTTGATTACTGCAGATAAAAACTTGTATTGTATATATGATAAATATGAAAGGTTTATAGTAATTTACAATCAAACGATTTTTAATTTATCACTTATGGAAAACTAGGAAGAATAAAATAGCTACCGCAAAGAGCCAAATCGGACACAAATGATAAGTCTAAATATACATACGATGCTGCAGGGACTAGCGTGTACACACTAGTCGGTCGTGGAAAGCAGTTCCCGTTGTCACTTCACAGCCTCCTCACGCCTGACTGACTACCCAGGGTTCTCAGTTATCTCTGCCTGAAGGACGCTCCATCGGAAACTCAAGGAGCGGGCGGAAAGGACAGTTTTCAAAGTGTATCTACGGTTATATAATCTTAGCTTGGCCGAAAGTAGGGTGGGGGTGAGTACTTTTCGAAAACAGCCAGCAGGCATGTTTGTGTTTGGCAAGGCCGGGAAAGCACCGACGGGGGAGTTATTTATCCCTCACTTTCTCCTCGTTGCGCCGACCCCCACCGAGATGAGAAAAGCATATTTGAATTGTGTGCCTGGAGAGAGCGGCGGTAAGTCCTTGTGGTAGTCGGTTCAATGTTAAGTGGGAGGGATTAATAAGGCTGCTTTCGGATTGTTGTGTCAATGCATGGTGGTTCACAAAAAAGCAAGCAGAAACAAGTACGCATGCACGCACACGCGTGCGCACACACACACACGCACACATATATACACGCACTCGCGCACGAACACACGCACACGGGTTGGTGGGGGGGGGGTGGGGGGTGCAGACAGACAGACAGACAGAGATACCGATAGAGATAGTAAATAAGTAAATTATGTGCCCAATAGGGAAAATTTAAAGACAAAAATGAAATGATTAAATCAATGAATCATAAAGTAGCTCATCACACAAAGACAGAGCAGCAGCCAATCTATCAGCCTGCTCATAAACTCCCACTCCCCCTCCCTTTCCGCCCTTCAACCCAGGGTGTCCTGTACAGAAAATCATAACTTTGATGTGCTCTTACTTAAGACTTAAATGGTGATGCCAGCGACTTTACGCATAGTCGATTTCAATCGAAAATAAAAAAAATAAAAACACTATGCAAATTTAAAAATTAATGAATACGTTTCAGACACACACACACACACACACACACACACACACACACACACACACACACACACACACACATATATACAAAGTTGGGGGGGATGAGGGTGGTGGGAGGAGGGGAGGGGGTGTGACGTGGTGTAGTGGCTAGACGCTCGCCTACAGGCCCGAAAGTAGAGCTAGCCAAGTTTCGTATTTTGTCCTCCAGTGGAAGTGATAGACTTCTGATTCTGTAACTAATTATGTTTTTTTAAAATAATGTTTAAGAAGCTACCGTGGCCTAACTCGCCTTTCGGATCGGAGGGTTGTGGGTTCTGTTCCCAACGGGAACTGGACTATTCTCGAAAATGGCCTGGGGAAAATGACTCCCAGGTCGAACAAGCCTTGAGGGGTTACCAGGTACAGACCTGGGAGGTAAAGGCGGCCGGCGTAATGCTGGCCACATCATCCATCAAGTGACATTTGGTCTATAAAATATATAGCCCTATATGCCTATACGCCTGAAAGGCGTAGAAAAGGGTCCTTTACTTTTTTAAATAATGTATATCTCCACAGTCTGCACTCTGTGGTCTTGTTACGAGAAGGAGAAAGCTGGCGTGCATTGTGACACTGGAAAAGTTGGAGGAAACAAGAAGCAGAGGGAAAGCTAGAGAAATCATGCTGGACAGTTTGACGTCATCGTATGGAAGGTCACCGGCGTCAGAAGTGACTGATGGATAGATATAACTTCCAACACCACACTGTATGTACAATACAAAGAAGATATTGCTACCTCTGGGCAGACACCTTAACCGTTAGATATTGAAACAAACACTAGAAGAAAAGGCACCAATGAGCAAGTATGTGTTCTCGATTTTTCAAAGCGAAGGCGGCACACCGTTTGAGTAACAGTTTACACGTGCAATTTCTCACGTCTAAGCTCTCTCTGCGTGGCCTTGAACTATACACTCATAAACATGGCCTATGTTTTCCATTCTAATGTTTAGAGACAGTCTGAAGGTTTGGCAGACGCGGTGGTAACTCCCGCACTTTTCTACACTAGTGGGTGGCTGACAGGCGCGCCTTCACCAAGAAATCTTTGCCGTAGTCTCAGCCTCCCCCTCCCCCCCCCCTTTTATAATTTTTCTAGGGGCTGGTTTTAAAAAAAAATTATTTTACCTTATCTCGGGGGTTCCGATATTTCGTAGAGAATTCCAGGGAAAGTCCAGAATAATGGGGGTGGTGGAGGGGGGTTAGTTTCAGTTGGTGTTCATTTCACACCCTTACATCCCTATCCTACTGCACTTTCTCTGGAATTCCCTTTGATATGTCGTAGCTCCCGAGAAAGAAAAGAACCGCGGGGTCTTCATTTTGGTTTAAGTGCACACAAATTTAAAAAAAATTGTTAGTCCTATTAGTATTTGGAGCTCTGTGGCTAAGTCGATGCGAACGCTTTGTAATGCCGGGGTGCCGGGTTCGATCCCAGCTGCGGGCCATGCATCTTGCGTTTGTTTCGACAGTGGTATCAGAGAGCCGACTGTCCAGAGGCAGTGGCAACTACTGGACGTAAATTCGCCAAGAGAAACCACACAACAGCCAGGGGCTGCTGGGGTTGGTTCTGCAACGTCCTGTAAAGGATACGCAACTAACCAGTATATGGGAGAATGGCAAATAAATATAATAATAAACGTGAAATAATAAGAAATGTTCAAACAAATACGTAACAATTTAACGACTATGCATTGTAATAGCAACTATGTAACCCCCTTGCAAATTTTGTTTAGGGAGGGGTGGGGCTCAGACCCCTAAGAATTATTGTAAGGTGAGCACTCAACGTAAAGCATTGTAGATAGAATGGGGGAAGGCGGTTGGAAAGGGGGGGGGGGCGGGGGGCTCATATCCTGAACCGCTAGATTCTGGCGCCTCTGCTGGCAAATATAAACAAGATCGGGAAAGGTTTTGCAGACGTGTGTCAAAATAACGGCTGCTCTGCAGGAGCTCAGTGTGCATCTGTCGGCTAGGGTGCGTGTTGATTCTCCCGCGCTTTACGCAGGAGCACTGGAACTCGGGAGCTCAACAACTTTGGGCAAATCTCCCAAATGATTTTTAGGGATGCTAAGGCTTCCCCTCCTCCACCCTAGAAATATAGAGGCTAAGTTACCCTTTAATTGTGTTAAGACGTTCTGACGTATTTTCATCTGATTTCAAATACAGAGACGCGACCCAGTTCCATTCCGACTGACAGGTCAGAAATCGAAATGCTCATAAGCAGAATTAATATTTTCAACACCATTTTCGGGCTAACGGGTTGCACAAACTGTAGATACAAAACACACACATTAAATCTATGTCAGTTAGTTGCGTATCCTTTACAGGACATTGCAGAACCAACCCCAGCATTTTTTTAGGCTGTAGTGGTTTTTCTAGGCAAATTGTACGTTCAGTAGTTTGCCATTGCTTCTGACGTTCAGCTTTCGGTACCACTGTCGAAACCAATGCAAGACAAACCGTCCGCAGCTGGGATCGAACCCGGCACCCCGGCATTACGAAGCGCGTTCGCAATGCATTAGCCATAGACACCGACTAAATCTATGTACGAACGTATAATTATTGTAGATAATATGAAAAAAGACACATTATGTAATATATTGCATCATTTGCTTGTTTTCGACCCTACCAATAATGTTATCATTCTTGATTTGCTATTGTTATTGTTATTTTGTCTAGTGTGATGGTCGTAAGTCGAATAGGTATTAAGTCGAGGAGAAGGTGTTTATTATTATTTATTATGTCTTATCTAGTAACCACATAATGATATTACTTATTTAATGTTCTTAATATTAGGCACTCGATTATGGCTCAAGGCCCAAGGCCCCTGGAAGATATTGAGGATTCTGAACCTCACTTTCCCCCCTGCCAGTGAATTCTTTGTGACATCGCCTCTGGCGTTGCATGCCCCCGCTTGCACTCAGCGATAGAGCTCGGTACATTAATCCAGATTAGTCGCTGGCACGATTAACACCGGTACTAGCAGGTACCATCTACTTGCTCGTCAATCATCGGCGCTGTCACCACGTTATCTTTCACCTCCAACTGATCTTGATTCGCTGGCTGCTTGCTTTTGTGCCAAAGGGATTTGCGAGAGGTGAAGGTGCTCGGTCGGTCTGTCTGTCTGTCTGTCCTTTTGTTCCTCCATTTTTATATCTATCTATCTATCTATCTATCTATCTATCTATCTATCTATCTATCTATCTATCTATCTATCTATCTATCTATCTATCTATCTATCTATCTATCTATCTATCTATCTATCTATCTATCTATCTATCTATCTATCTGTCTGTCTGTCTGTCTGTCTGTCTGTCTGTCTGTCTGTCTGTCTGTCTGTCTGTCTGTCTGTCTGTCTGTCTGTCTGTCTGTCTGTCTGTCTGTCTGTCTGTCTGTCTGTCTGTCTGTCTGTCTGTCTGTCTGTCTGTCTGTCTGTCTGTCTGTCTGTCTGTCTGTCTGTCTGTCTGATATATCTATCTATCTATCTATCTATCTATCTATCTATCTATCTATCTATCTATCTATCTATCTATCTATCTATCTATCTATCTATCTATCTATCTATCTATCTATCTATCTATCTATCTATCTATCTATCTATCTATCTATCTATCTATCTATCTATCTATCTATCTATCTATCTATCTATCTATCTATCTGTCTATCTGTCTATCTGTCTGTCTGTCTGTCTGTCTGTCTGTCTGTCTGTCTGTCTGTCTGTCTGTCTGTCTGTCTGTCTGTCTCTCCGTCCGTCCGTCCGTCTGTCTGTCTGTCTGTCTGTCTGTCTGTCTGTCTGTCTGTCTGTCTGTCTGTCTGTCTGTCTGTCTGTCTGCCTGACAACTGCCAATACTGCCTCTGTATACCACTTTTGCGGTGTAGACAGGAGGTCTTTGAGCCTGAGGATTTAGGGCCGATGGCTAGTGATGTCGCCACAACTGTGCAGATGAGGATTCCCCCCCCCCCCACCACCCAACGAAAAACATGCCCAGCCTCACCGGGGATTCGAACCCGCATAAGAGTGCCAGACACAAATTTTTGACAATTTAAAACCTGGTTTTCCGAACGTTGAAACTGCACTCAGTGTTTATGTGCATGATGGTACATAAAAAGGCTTTTTTTTTAAAGACTAAAACTTATATTAACAAATGTTCTTCATAGCAGAATGGGACAGCATCGCTTGAAATGACTTTCACTCACGTGCATGGAAAGTGAGACCATGAAAACAACTTTCCTGCCATTAATAAAGCCATTCTATGAACAGAAATGCCGCAAATGCTTGTTATAAGATGAGTTGAGTTGAGTCAAAAATTGATATCACAACACTCGGGACATTTCCATGCATGCTCCGTCCTCACATTCAGCAGTTAGCGCAGAGTTTCAATACTGATGGTACTGGTCACAATCTTGTTATATGTCCGTCTTGCTTTTCCTCTGAGTTTAGTAAGCCGACCAGACCCTCTGGTTACACCCAGGTGCCTCATTCACTCTAGGCCATAATAATCTTGTTTCTCTACTGATTCCGTTGCTTGTTCCAAAAGGGCCTTGACCACATCTGCCTTGTCATGTATCAATTCATCACCAAGTGGTGCAGATCCAGCCAATCTGTCTGCCTGTTCATTGTTATAATAAGAAATGCATAGTAATTTCATACTGTGCTATATAATCTATGTTCAAGTTTTACACAGTTTAATTGAAGCGTCAGTCAAATAAATATATGTTTATTATTTTTGACCAGTTATATTTAATTTCTAGTGAGTGTTTGTCGTAGGTGCCACAACACACTGATTTGCCCAGAGGCCTGTAAGGCTGTTAAAACGATCCAGCCCTCAACTCCCTCCCCTGCCCCCCCCCCCTAAAATTTCAAACTATGATCCCCCACCTCTCTTCTCGATATTTTCTGTTTCATTTCCAAGTTTCTCATTGATTTCAGGAGTAATTTTAGTTTTCCCTGGTTGCAATTTTTTTTTTCTCATTAGATTGACCCCAGATAATTATTTTATTCACATTGAAAAAATGTTATGTGTAGCAATTCTAGATAACAATTCTTACGTACAGCAATAACACACACATGCTGACCACTGGTGCAAAGATGCAAATGATAAATGTATACGAGTATCCCAGTATGGGTTCCTGGACACCATTAGGATTGGGGGAGGGGGGTATACCTCCCCCCCCCCCCCAACAAGCATTACGTAAGTAGCAACTAATTAAGGGTATCTATCACCTTCGAAATCGAAGTGCGTCTGCGTAAGAGAAACAAAACAAAACAACCAAGTGTGCGTTTGCGTGAGAGACAAGAAACCAACAGTCTGCATACAAATAAGCTAGACCTGTAAAAGAGATGTGCACCCAAAACTCAAGTTCTGAAACAAGACCACAAAGCCCAGAAGCTGACAAACAACCAAAACTTTCCGCTGGAGTCCACAGCTGCTGAACGCTAACAAGAGGGGAGGATGAAGTAGCGTACGAGTAGATAAGAAGGACTTATAATCACAACATGATTCGGGCATAAGTCTAGGTCGCTATAACTCACAAGCGCCGTCGGTGATTTTATCGTCTGCAACTGGAGAATCGTTTCACACAAACAGAGGAGGTAAGGAAAGGCGGTTGTTGATGTATAGTGGGTGGAAAAACAGCATGCAGATTTACAGGTGACCTTGGCAAATTATGCCAGATGCGATTGAGCGGCGGGCGCGGCTGATAGGATCTTTGGTCTGCAGAATGTTTTTAGGCTACCGGGGCGGCGTCTTGCAGAAGGCCATGTAGCAGGGCTGCGGAAATTTTTTGGAGATGAGTAGAACCAAACTGCTTGTTTAAAAGGTACCAGAACACAGCGAAAGGTATCCATTTTTTTATGTTTACTTAAAAACCGATAAAATGGCTTTAAAACACACAAGTACCGACACAAACACACAAACAAACACACACACACACACACACACATATATATATATATATATATATATATATATATATATATATATATATATATATATATATATATAATCTTCTTCTTCTTCGCGTTCACCAGCTGTACACTCTGGCGGAAAGTTCTGGTTGCTCGTCCACCACTGAACTGCAGTCCTGCTCCAGAACCTGAGTGTTGCGTGTGCATTAGTTTTACAGATCTTATTCTCTTGAATACAGACTGTTGGTTCCTTGCCTCTCCGGCAGATGCACTCCGACTTCAAAGGAAGCTCCCCAATGTGTCTACTCTTACGACATGCTTAAATATATATATATATATATATATATATATTATATATATATATATATATATATATATATATATATACTGTAATTTTTTTAAAAACTCGCTAACCTTATCATTGATCAGAATTGAAATTCTTTGTCTACAACATCCTTTCTCCCCCCCCCCCCAACCCCCCACCCCCGTTTTTGTCTATCTAAGTTTGTCAGTTTGTTACAAAACTTTGGTGGTGAATTCAAGTTGGTGCGGTTAATGTCATGGAGTAAAAACTTTGATCTCATCAGTGAATTTATTGGGGAAGTCTTTAAAGAACAGCTATTTTTAATATGGTTAAGAAAGGGAAAACAAATTCTTTCTGCAGCTGCAGAGGATTGAGGTAATGCCAAAAAGACTAAGCATACAATTTGATACCAATGAAAAGCGATTTTCTTCTCCACAATTTTCTTATGAAATTATAAACCACAAATGTTCTGGTGTTTTGTCTGCATTAGCTGGTTGATCATGCACTGTTAGTTTCCTCCTTTTTTTTTTTAAATGTGTTTCTTCGTAATGTCTTTCTTTAAGAAGGCTGGTAAATTTTAAGATCAGTGGGATAGTCTTCCTTCAGTAATATAAACTGAATCCGGCATACAGTACCAACATTAACATGTAGTTGCAACATTTCTAAAACCTACCGAGCTAGATGTTGTGAGGGCCCTTTGGGAGAGAATGAACAGTCCGGAGGTAAAGATAGATCATTACCGACTGAAGAGAATGAACAGTCCGGAGGTAAAGATAGATCATTACCGACTGAAGAGAATGAACAGTCCGGAGGTAAAGATAGATCATTACCGACTGAAGAGAATGGCGCTGCGAGGAGTTACCAGGGGATCTGGACGATGCTCAACACTCAAGGGAAAGGCGAGACGGATATACAATTAGACAAATACTCGTACCATTGAAATATAAACTCTTCGCTTGATGCTGAAGTTGGGAACGGAGCGCTTATGGGAGTGTCCAGAGTACTATGATGTCATTTCTCAATTGATCATTTAACCTTTAACCCTACCAAAATATCGGTAGTAGTACCACAACTATAGTTCTGCTAGGCAAGACTCAAACATTGCCAGATTTGTACGAAAGTACCAACCTCAGCGTCGGCTCAGCGAACGCTTCGTAATGCCGGATTGCCAGGTTCGATCCCAACTGCGGGCCATGCGCCTTGTGTTGGTTTCGACAGTGGTATCAGGGGGCCGACCGTCCAGGAAACAATGGCAAACTACTGGACGTAAATTTGCCTAGAGAAACCACACAACAGCCAGGGGCTGCTGAGGTTGGTTCTGCAACGTCCTGTAAAGAATACGCAACTAACCTAACCAACCGCAGCAGCGCTGACAGTTAGTAGATGTATGTGATTCAAACCCACCAGGACCGCTCAACGAACGACCAACACCCAGTGACACAAAATGTCACCATTCGGATGAAGATCACCCGGCAACAAGTCTTAGAAACCCCGTTTAACTATTATTTTATATTAGGGTCCCGACAACAGCCAATATATATATAGATAGATACTAACGGAGACGAATAGATTTGACTACTTCAGTCTCATCGATGTTTTAAAAAAAAGTATATATATATATATATATATATATATATATATATATATATATATATATATATATATATATATATATAATATATATATATATATATATATATATATATATATATATATATATATATATATATATACATATATTATGGTTGTCTTTGTTTTGCTGCATGTAAAACAAGCATTCAGTTGCATAGCAAAGTAAGATGATAGACAGTGTGGAAAATTTCCTGTCATTCTGACATAATTTGTTGGGTTTTTTCAATCATACATTTTTTACATTTTGTCTATAGCCTCAGTGATGACAGTCGGGGCGGCCCGCACCCTACAGCCCACATCCTATACCCCCCTGCAGACAGTCATTCCTTTGTTTGTTTGCTTTGATGTAAGTTACAGTCACTGTTGTGTTTTTGTTTTCACATCAATTCCAACTACAGTCACTCATTTGTTCGGGTATTTACATTAATGTGAATTACAAACACACCGTTGTTAAAGTTCGCTGTGAATTCCAGACAACAAAGTCTTCATTTACTTCAATAGGAGTTACAGACACAAATCTCTTAATTTTTTTTTTTTCCATGTAAACTATTTGGATGGGAATTTCCAGTTTTTTTTTTCGGGGGGGGGGGGGGGGGGGGGGGGGGGGGGGGGAGGGGGGGAGGGGGGGTTTATCTTTTCAACCGATAGTGTTTATTGTATCCAGTGAAAACGACGTATGCAAGCGGGACATGAATGAAACAGGTATTGAGGTAAAATCGTGGGAACAGGATGCCACAGATCGCATAGCATGGAAAAGGGGATTGCAAATCCACTAATAGCTCAGCGTTTGAGAAGAAAAACAACATGCAATGACAAAAATTGTCCCAACATTTTCATGCAGCCACGGGGGAAAACTTGTCTTGTGGTGTGCTGGCCTTGCAAGCCACATTCGCCACTGCCATAGACTGTAGTTTCTACACCTCCTTACAGCACAATACTAACGTCTGGAAAGACTGAAAGGTGCCAGCAAACAACATTTGTTTACTTTATGTCAGTGGTCTACAACCACTCGGGCGCCCCAAATTCCCAAATGCGTAAGGAAGTGTCAAGGGTGGCGTCAAACAGTGTGTAAGTCTGAGTTAATTTGTACATGTAATAATCAGGTTTTTCAGTTTGAAAAGTCATGAAAACAAACTAACGCTGCCAGCTTGATGCGGAGAGTGAACTCCGTTGTGCCTTGTCCAACATCAGACAACAATTTTCAGATATCGTAAAGACAAAACAGTGTTAACTGTCACACGGATATTCGGACACTAAATTCATGATTGTTTCTTTCGTTGTTTGACACTTCGAATTATATACCTGTTTTTATCAAATTTCTTGTTAATAGTACTTAGGGATTTTTCTGCTTGTCCACCTCTTGTTATTCAATTTTTTTTTAATGGTGGGGGAGGACGGGTCTCGCCATAAACTCAAGGGGCGCTACCTGAAAAAAGGTTGAAGACCACTGCTTTATGCTACAAGGGGGCGTATTAATCACATCTCAATGGACTCCATTCACCAAGCTCGAGGATCTTGTTTTTGTTGATGATATAGCACTCCTATCACATAAGCAAAAGAGAATTACTGAAATAAATAAAACAGACAATCGAAATGTCTGGGCATATAAAAAGACATAACACACTTTTAAAAACCATATTGGAGGGAAAAGTCGAAGGCAAGAGAGCAAGAGGTAGACAACGATACAAATGGGAGGACAACATTAGGAGATGGGCAGGCAGCAGGCTGAGAGAGTGCCCAGCCAGGACAAGAGACAGGGCGTGTCGGAGATCTATTGCAGCCAACCTTAACTGCTGCGAAGACGGCACCTGATTGATTGATCACATAAACATGAACATATACAAGAGAAAAGTAGCAGACTTAACTACACAACAGAAATGGTGGGACTGACAATAAATACAAGAAAAACTAAGACCATGACAAACAGTCCAAACTAACAACCAGTGACCCAAAATAACCAAACACTTGAAAATGTAGAACAGTTGACATATCTTGGCAGTGTGGTGTCCCTATTAGGAGGGACAGAGGAAGACATAAAATCACGTTTGAACAATGCTAGCGCCGATGTTGGAAGGATGAGGCAAATCTGGAAATCCAACAGTTACTGTAGACAGGAAAAAGAAAAAAATAAACTCCGATTCTACAAGGGCATCATTTTGCCACTTCTTTTTCATGGAGTAGAACGCTGGAAAATTACCAAAAAGGATGCACACAAGCTATATACCTTCGATAACACATGTCTATGTAGAATTATCAAATTGTTCTGGCCAGATACAATCTCAAACACTAAACTACTTCAAGTAACAAACCAAGAAACTCTAGACAGTATGATAACCAAGAGAAGATGGAAATGGCTTGGCCACGTTATGAGAATGAATCCTGATATACCTGCCAAAAACAGCTCTCACTTGGACACCAGAGGTAAAGAGAAAGAAGAGGCGCCCGAAAACAACATGGAGACGAACGACGGCGAGTGATCTGAGTGCTGTATCTGACATGGAAAACTGCACTGCAGATTACATAGTATAGGAAAGCATGGCAAGTCCTATCTGAAGCCTCATGTGTTGCTTGGCGTAAATACAACTGATTGACGATGAAACCGCATCCCGTGACAATGGTGAGTGTAACTAGCAAGTCCCTCACAATAAGATCATAGAATTTCAGGCCCATGGCTGTCCTAGCATGCAGTTAATGTGCTTCTTTCCATACGCTGAGCTCTCAACCGTCCTGAGGCAGTTATCCCCTTCATCCGTATTTTCTTTGCCTTAGTCTTCTTCTGTAATATAATCAAGATCCTTGAAAAAAAATTTGTCTTAGACCATGAAGTGCTAGAAAGACCCCCCCCCCCCCCGCCCCCCCCCCCCGCCCCCATTCATTCTCTCTCTTTCTCTCTCGCTCTCAGAAGAAGAAGAAGAAGAAGAAGAAGAAGAAGAAGAAGAAGAAGAAGAAGAAGAAGAAGAAGAAGAAGAAGAAGCAGAAGAAGAAGAAGAAGCAGAAGAAGAAGAAGAAGAAGAAGAAGAAGAAGAAGAAGAAGAAGAAGAAGAAGAAGAAGAAGAAGAAAAAGAAGAAAAAGAAACAGCAGAAAGAAAGAAAGTAGGAAAGAAAGAAAGAAAAGACGCTAATTTCATTTTGAAATAATCAGGTTAAAATCCACACTATCATCATGTGCCCCATCCTGCAACGAGGACGCTCACATCTGTCCAAATTACTGGTCTTTGGGTATTTTGAATCCGTTGCCCTGATGATATTCCACCATGCCATCGCTTTAGGTCGTCAAGCATCCTCTCTCTCTTGGCCTGCCTCTGACTCGACTACCGTTGAACTTTTCGGTCACCACGTTGTTCTCCAATACCTCGCCTCTTTTCACATTGTGAGTATTTATCATGTATATTTGAATGTATGCCTTTATTATCCATGCCTTTGTATTTCTTATTTATATTTATACAATGAATTTCGACTTATTAACGTAGTATAAGGTTCGACATTTAAGTAATTAGACTGATATGATTATGGCCAAGACAAAAAGGCCATCTATAAAGCAAAGCACGGAATCCAAAGAGGCAAACTTCGTCTATGATGTGAGAACTTTTCATCGCCGCCTGATAAGCAGACAGCAAACAAGCAGCTATTTTGTTGACCTAGTCAGAGGTGCACTGTTACGTAATCAGCATGGAGCAGAAAGCTAACATTAAATTCTGTTTAAAACTCAGAAAAAAGCGCCATTGAGACATCTGAACTGATGCAACAAGTTTATGGGGATAATTGTTCATCTTGTTTGTAGATTTTCAAGCGGTATTCATGATTCAGAAGTGGTGTGGAAGTGATTACTAATGCAACTAGAGCTGGACGCCCAATTTAGGTTCGTAATGAGGATCTCATTACAAAAATCAGAGAACGGATACAAGAAGATAATTTTTTTACTATGAAGATGATGGTAGATAAATCTGGTGTTGATAGAGTGACCATTCGTAAAACTTACCTGTAAAATTTGGGCAAGAAAACAGTTGCTTGTTTATACCTTCTCCATGACAATGCACTGGCTTGACGGGCGGTAGTTGTACGAGAATTTTTAGCCCTAAAATTAGTGTGTGTTCTCAACCATGCACCCTATTTCCCAGATTTGTCTCCCTGTGATTTTTTCTATTCCCAAAATTAAAGTTTTGATTAAAAGGACGCTCCTTTGACGATAGTGATGACATCCAAAGGGCCGTAACATCGATTTCAAGGGCTATAACAACAGAAGAACTGCAGTGGTCGTTGCAGTGTTTGGTAGATCGTGCCACTTGCTGTATCAATGCACAAGGGGCTTACTTTGAATAAAATACAGGTTATATTTTCAACTGTTGATGCTTTTTATCGTTATGGAATTAGTATCATTATTTGATTGTCGGACCTTGTATGTTTAATATATAAAATGCAACTGCAGTCTAAAAGATAAATGCTTGGAAAAGCGAAATGTAAGACGCGGTTTTACTTTCCGTTTATTTTTAGGATGCAATTTTTCGTTATTTTAAAGCCCTACTCTGGCTCTTGCCAGGGGCCGCAACATAGCCCGGCCATAAATATGGCCTAATGGCTGAACGCGGTTTCTGGGAACTCTCCACGGTGATCCTCATCCACATGGTGGCACATTGTGTCATCGGGTGTTTATCGCTTGTGTGATGTGTGATGTGGTAGAAAGTCAGTCAGTCAGTGCGCCCAATTTGTAATCCTTAGGAAATAAAGTGCATTCGTTCGTTCACATGACCGAAGAACACCCACTGCCTCTTTCATTTAGTTGTATATAGTTTTTAGTACTTTCGCAATATCACAAAGAGCAAAATTCACAGGTCACGGGACAGTCTAATATTTCGGGGGGGGGGGGGGGGGGGGGTAGATGTATACATTGACACGAACCTCCCGTAAGTATTTGCTCCACTCCGCAGTGGTATTCTTCGAAATGCCAAGCTCTACTTGGCAAAATTAAATGCTTGTCAACTCTTGAGACCAGTAGTAGAGAAATAAATTGACCTGCCTGTAAGGTAGGCGCTATGTTACTTGCCTTAACGGTATGTTCAGATGACAGGTCGACTTTTCACACCGCCGTCGGTCGTGGCTTTCGTTCAACAATATTGCAACCGCATGATTCTTGCCACAACGTCTGGTACTATGTAGAATGCCATGATGTTACAGGAAAACAATGCTGCTCTTCTTGTCAGGTACCGATGCTGCTAATTCAATGAAATTCACTGCGATAAAGACTGAACACAGGCCACTGAAGAGACGCCGCCGAAAAAAGAAGACATCGGCACACAGAAAGCGGGGAAACAAAAAACCCAGACAGCCGGGTTGGGAAACCCGATCTTACTACCCTCGAAAATATTGGACTGTCCCGTGACGTCATGTGTGGTAGACTATTGTAAAAGAGCCTAGTTTTCGAATTGTATAAGCTATTTCCAGGCACGCGTTGTTAGCTACCCTGTCTACCAACGACATGTGCCTGAGAAACCACACTCTACCTCGTCCGAGTTCTTCTTACTTTGTTCATTCACATTCCAAGATTCACGGCCAGACAGCAGCTCTGGTTCAACATAACAATACAGTACTTTTTTCCCCCTCTTTACATAAATGACAAAAGCCTGTGGCAAACAGTATTTCTCATCTGTTGAAATACCATCTTTGTTTGGCATTTTCTGCCCTTAATCTATGTCGCATGTCTTCCATTAGATATTACAACTGGATCACGTCCTTCTTAGGACGTTATTTTTTGTTATTTGAAGCCCCACTCTGGCTTTTGCCAGGGGCCGTAATATAGGCAGGTCATCATTATGGCCAAATGTCTAAACGCGGTTTCTGGGACCTCTCCACGGTGATCCTCATCCGCATGGTGGCACTTTGTGTCATCGGGTGTTTATCGCTTGTGTGATGTCCTGGTGGGGTAAAAAGCCAATCCAATCCAATCCACAACTGTATCCAAATATTTGAACTTGTTCACCTATTTAAGCACTTTTCCTTTTTATACTAATTTCACTTGTTTCCTTTTTGTTTGCTATAACCAATGTTTCCTAAATGGTTCGACCATTGAATTTGGCTATTTTGAGACATTATACCACAAAAGACAAGGCCTTGTCACCATAACGGTAATAATTTTTGAATCTCAGTTTAGGCCAAACAGAAACCGTTTCAGTGTTACAATGCAATATACTGGATATGATTCGGCATTAGCCATAATGATTTTTATTTATTTATTTATTTATCCTTTTTTTTAAGAATTGTATTCCGAAATACTGGAACTCAGTTACAAGGTGAGAATCAAACAACAGCGAATCCCGGTAACCCCGTCCAGAGGATGAGGATGAGGAGGAGATGGTGACTGAGGAGATAGAGGAGGAGGATGAGGAGGAGATGGTGACTGAGGAGATAGAGGAGGAGGATGAGGAGGAGATGGTGATTGAGGAGATATAGGAGGAGGATGAGGAGGAGATGGTGATTGAGGAGATAGAGGAGGAGGATGAGGAGGAGATGGTGATTGAGGAGATAGAGGAGGAGGATGAGGAGGAGATGGTGATTGAGGAGATAGAGGAGGAGGATGAGGAGGAGATGGTGATTGAGGAGGTATAGGAGGAGGAGGAGGAGGAGATGGTGATTGAGGAGATAGAGGAGGAGGATGAGGAGGAGATGGTGATTGAGGAGGGAGAGGAGGAGGATGAGGAGGAGATGGTGATTGAGGAGATAGAGAAGGAGGATGAGGAGGAGATGGTGATTGAGGAGATAGAGAAGGAGGATGAGGAGGAGATGGTGATTGAGGAGATAGAGGAGGAGGATGAGGAGGAGATGGTGATTGAGGAGATAGAGAAGGAGGATGAGGAGGAGATGGTGATTGAGGAGGGAGAGGAGGAGGATGAGGAGGAGATGGTGATTGAGGAGGGAGAGGAGGAGGATGAGGAGGAGATGGTGATTGAGGAGATAGAGAAGGAGGATGAGGAGGAGATGGTGATTGAGGAGATAGAGAGAAGGAGGATGAGGAGGAGATGGTGATTAAGGAGATAGAGGAGGAGGATGAGGAGGGAGATGGTGATTGAGGAGATAGAGAAGGAGGATGAGGAGGAGATGGTGATTGAGGAGGGAGAGGAGGAGGATGAGGAGGAGATGGTGATTGAGGAGGGAGAGGAGGAGGATGAGGAGGAGATGGTGATTGAGGAGATAGAGAAGGAGGATGAGGAGGAGATGGTGATTGAGGAGATAGAGGAGGAGGATGGGGAGGAGATGGTGATTGAGGAGGGAGAGGAGGAGGATGAGGAGGAGATGGTGATTGAGGAGATAGAGAAGGAGGATGAGGAGGAGATGGTGATTGAGGAGGGAGAGGAGGAGGATGAGGAGGAGATGGTGATTGAGGAGGGAGAGGAGGAGGATGAGGAGGAGATGGTGATTGAGGAGGGAGAGGAGGAGGATGAGGAGGAGATGGTGATTGAGGAGGGAGAGGAGGAGGATGAGGAGGAGATGGTGATTGAGGAGGGAGAGGAGGAGAAGGAAAAAAAAAAAAAGCTGCGCCAGCAGCAGCGTTAGATTTCACTCAGAAAAAAAATCAAACTGAACCTGCCTAGACCTCGACAGAAATGGGTGACACAGCCATGTACCACACAGAATGAGACAAGAAAACTCAAGCACAGCCATGTATCACACAGAATGAAACAAGAAAATTCAGACACAGCCATGTACCACACAGAATGTAACAAGAAAACTCAGACACAGCCATGTACCACACAGAATGAGACAAGAAAACTCAAGCACAGCCATGTATCACACAGAATGAAACAAGTAAATTCAGACACAGCCATGTACCACACATAATAAAACAAGAAAACTCAGACACAGCCATGTATCACACAGAATGAAACAAGAAAACTCAGGTACAGCCATGTATCAGTCAGAATGAAACAAGAAAACTCAGACACAGCCATGTATCACACAGAATTAAACAAGAAAACTCAGACACAACCATGTATCACACAGAATTAAACAAGAAAACTCAGACACAACCATGTATCACACAGAATGAAACAAGAAAACTCAGACACAACCATGTATCACACAGAATTAAACAAGAAAACTCAGACACAACCATGTAACACACAGAATTAAACAAGAAAACTCAGACACAGCCATGTATCACACAGAATTAAACAAGAAAACTCAGACACAACCATATATCACACAGAATCAAACAAGAAAACTCAGACACAGCCATGTATCACAGAGAATGAAACAAGAAAACTCAGACACAACCATGTATCACAGAGAATGAAACAAGAAAACTCAGACACAGCCATGTATCACACAGAATTAAACAAGAAAACTCAGACACAACCATGTATCACAGAGAATGAAACAAGAAAAACCGCAAAAACTAACGACTACAAATACAACCGAAGATAAAATAGAATCTTTCTTTGTTAGTTGAGACCAGGAAGAGAATTATTAAAAGCTATTTAAATCCTACCTTTATGTGTGGAACTGAGTCATGAACATTTGGTAAATTAGCGAAAACTTTTTTGGAAGTTGCCGAGTGGTTTTATAGACGAATGATGAGAATACCCTGGGCCGATAAAATAAGTAATGAAGATGTTTTCGAAGAAACTAACTCAAGAATAGAACTGATTTGCACACAGCACAAAGAGACAATCTACATTCTTTAGTCATGTAATGAAAAGAGAAAACTAGAGTACATCGTGACAGTAGAAAAGTTGGAGGGGAAGAGAGGCAGAGAGAGACTGAGAGAACAGATGCTGAAAAGTCTGATATCATGGCATGGAGGATCGTCTGTATCAGATTTGATTGAAAGTTTACGAGACAGAAGGTTGTGGATAGATATGACCAACACCACACTGCATGCACTTTAAAAAGAAAAAAGAAGAAGAAGAAAATAGAAGTGGGTTCAAATTAGTATGGTTTTAATGTGGTCACCTTCAAAAGAACAAATGAATGAACCAACATCCAGTTCAACGCGTGCGGGTTAAAATTGAGGGTATATTGTTTTTTTCTTTTCATTTAACGAACACCAGAGACTGTTATTATTTGTTTAGCACATGAAAAACTTTCCACTAATTTGGCAGTTTATCTACCATTTATTTTAATATCATAATGTAAGTTTGCATAATGTGTCAACAGTGGCACTTCACGGCTTTAGTTTTCAAGGATTATAGATTTCCACATGTTTAACCTTAGGATATTTGGTGGCAGTTTTGTATCATCAGAATGTTTAAGGTTATTAAATCGATCGTCTACACTTTTAAATCGTGTTTGCTCCTTGAATGTTCCTGATATTTTTTAATGTTTAGGCTAAATAAACAAAGAGACACAAAACATCGTGCTAAGTAATTAAGTAAATGTAACCGCACCAGGACATCACACAGAGCGATAAACACCCGGCGACACAAAGCGCAACCATGCGGATGAGGAGCACCTGCGTTCAACAGTTGGGTTATATTAGGGCCTCTGGCAACAGCCAGGATAGAGCTTTAAAATAGCGAACAAATTGCGTCCTTCATGGGGATGGCTATGAGTTCATTGTTAACACATCTTGGTATTATATTATCAGTTATCCATTTACGGGATGCAATTTTTCGTTATTTGAAGCCCCACCCTGGCTTCTGCCGGGGGGGGGGGGGGTGGGAGGGCCGGGGAGGGCCCGAATATAGCCGGAGAAAGGGCCTAGCCATAGATATGGCCTAACGGCTGAAAGGGGTTTCTTGGACCGCTCTACGGGTGATCCTCATCCGCATGGTGGCACTTTGTGTCACCGGGTGTTTTTTGCTTGTGTGATGTCTTAGTGAGGTAGACTTACATAATACCTACCTACATCTTGGTATTGCTCCTCTCATTATATCTAACCCCCATGTGTTGTTTTTACACTACACCAAAATAACAAATGTGTCATTTTGGCAGTTCTCACATATGTGTATTTCCAGGGTTAATATTCGGTCCCTTTACAGTATACCAAAGGCACACATGTGAGTTTCTGCTCCAAGTAGGTCAAAATGACATCTTATTTACGTTCAAATACTCATGTTCATCTGTTTTTGCCACCCGTTCTGTCCTTGTTAATCAACAGACTTTGACACCCTCTAGTGGGAAGCAATTTTTCTGTATTTTGAAGCCCCACCCTCGTTGTTGCCAGGGGCCCTGATATAACCTAACGGTTGAACGGGGTTTCCGGGACCTCACCACGGGTGATCCCCATCCGAATGGTGGCACTTTGTGTCACTGGGTGTTTGTCGCTCTGTGTGATGTCCTTGTGGGGTACAACTTACTTACTGCCCTCGTCCCACTATTAGACGCATCAAAAGACCCCAACACGAACTTGATCAGGGGCCGTAATATAACGTAACTATTCAACAGGTTTTCTGGGACATGTGCCCGGGTGATCCTCATTAATTTATAATTTAACTAAAACAAATTGTTAAATATAACAGATTATTACAACTACAGCTGCGCTGACTTTCAAAATTGCTTGCCGCCATCTTGAAACTTCCTTGCAATATTGAATAAAAACAGCTCCAATGTGGGACTCAATGTTTCGTTATTTTAAAGCTTCACTCCGACTGTCGTTGGGAGCCTTAATATAACCAACGACTGGACTGGGCTTCTGGGGCGTGTACCGGGTGATCCTCATCCCAATGATGGCACTTTGTGTCACCGGATGTTTATCGCTCTTTGTACGGTCCTGGTGGGGTCAAACTTCACTCACTCCTTGCACCCCCGCCCGGCCCCCACACTCCTTTTTGTCCACCGTCTGTTGAAGACCACTGATTTAAAGCAAAGCAGCCATTGTGACAGAAAAACAAAAACAACGATATTGCTCCAGTTTATAACCTTTTACAGAGAGATTCAGTTTTAACTAACTGCAGAAACAAAAAACTTGTTAATGTGAAGAAAAAGAAACAGAAAACCTTTACCCGCCCTTGGGAATAAATTATTTTATTTCTTCAGTTTCTATAAACCGAAGATGATGACGAAACGAGGACAACGACCACACAACCCTAGATAATTATTGTTCACAAAGTGCCGACAGAATAAAAACACATCTGGGAAATATTTTTCTTGAGTTCCAAACCAGAAGACAATCCGGGCAAGAATCGTTTTCTTGGGGAACGGTATTTCGAAACAAAACACTCTAACGATTACGCTGTCCAGACAAAGATAGATCAATAGAAGTGGTTTGATGAACATAGAGAAACTGGACAAGGGCAGTAGTCAGTAATCCGTAACTAATGGAACAGTAGAGGAGACGGAAGAGGCAAACATTTTACTGGTAAATTCTCGTGGATCAATGAGAGTCGAACTCAGTTTCGTAATTTCTAAAATGGTCTTTGATGTGCTTGTAAGGTAGTCACAGATCATATTCTACACCACGTATGAGATTTAAGCCTTGATACTTTTTAGGCCACCAGTATGAGGTTTAGGCCTATATATGAGGTTTAGGGGTGGACACATTCTATGCAACCCACATAAGGTGTAAGCCTTGAGAAGTTCTAGGCTAGCAATATGAGGTTTAGGCGTTGAGACATTCTAGGCCAAGAGAATGAGGCGGAGTTGTCGGATCTCTTTTTTTCGTCGCTTCTCCTTCCCAGACATTCCCAGTCAGTTCTGGAAATTGTCTACAGCCAGGGTCACCCAAACAAAGAAAACCTTTGGATAGAAGAGAGGGGGTAGGAATAAAAATCACACAGAAGGAGATAGTTTGGGCGAGTAGAAAGATAGTTTGGGCGAGTAGAAAGATAGTTTCGGCGAGCAGAAATGGGACAGAGCAAGAGGAGAGAGAGAGAGAGAGAGAGAGAGAGAGAGAGAGAGAGAGAGAGAGAGAAAGAGAGAGAGAGAGAGAGAGAAAGAAAGAGAGAGAGAGAGAGAGAGAGAGAGAGAGAGAGAGAGAGAGAGAGTTTGTGTGTGTGAGAGAGAGAATTTTATGTTTCAGCTTCATGGAAAAGGGGGGGGGGGGATGGTTATCTTGTTCATATTTTTCGTCTTATCCTTGTTGTTGCGGCCGTCGTCTTTGTTGTCGTTGTTCTTCTTCTTATTCTTGTTCTTGTTCTTCTTTTTCTTGTTGTTGTTGTTGTTGTTGTTGTTGTTGTTCTTCTTCTTCTTCTTCTTCTTCTTCTTCTTCTTCTTCTTCTTCTTCTTCTTCTTCTTCTTCTTCTTCTTCTTCTTCTTCTTCTTCTTTTCTTCTTCTTCTTCTTCTTCTTCTTCTTCTTCTTCTTCTTCTTCTTCTTCTTCTTCTTCTTCTTCTTCTTCTTTTTCTTCTTCTTCTTCTTCATCATCGTATTTTTAGTTGTCAATTTCTGTGGTGAAATGTAAAATAAAATAAAAATTACAATAAAAAATTGAAAAATGATAGTTACCGAAAATACATAAAACCTTGCATGTTTCTGTAGTAATCTGTGGTAATTCATGGGGAGAGATGCATGCGGTAGCAAAGGCTAGCACCACTTGGAGTGAGCTATTTGAGGGCCTATGCTCCATGAGGAGTTAGACATTCAGGAGACAGAAAGTTCTCAAGAACCGACTAGGATGAGAATGGCCCGTTCCAATTATCTTTTTCTGTCCGGACCCTGGGAGACATCACAGGACTAAATACTGAAGAAGAAAAAAAAGAAGGAGAAGAAGAAGAAGAAGAAGACAAAGAAGAAGAAAAAGAAGAAAAAGAAGAAAAAGAAGAAGAAGAAGAAGAAGAAGAAGAAGAAGAAGAAGAAGAAGAAGAAGAAGAAGAAGAAGAAGAAGAAGAAGAAGAAGAAGAAAAAGAAGAAGAAGAAGAAGAAGAAGAAGAAGAAGAAGAAGAAGAAGGAGAAGAAGAAGAAGAAGAAGAAGGAGAAGAAGAAGACAAAAAAGAAGAAGAAGAAGAAAAAGAAGAAAAAGAAGAAGAAGAAGAAGAAGAAGAAGAAGAAGAAGAAGAAGAAGAAGAAGAAGAAGAAGAAGAAGAAGAAGAAGAAGAAGAAGAAGAAGAAGAAGAAGAAGAAGAAGAAGGAGAAGAAGAAGAAGAAGAAGAAGAAGCAGGAGAAGAAGAAGAAAAAGAAGAAGAAGAAGACAAGGAAGAAGAAGAAGAAGAAGAAGAAGAAGAAGAAGAAGAAGAAGAAGAAGAAGAAGAAGAAGAAGAAGAAAAAGAAGAAGAAGAAGACAAGGAAGAAGAAGAAGAAGCAGAAGAAGAAGAAGAAGAAGAAGAAGAAGAAGAAGAAGAAGAAGAAGAAGAAGAAGAAGAAGAAGAAGAAGAAGAAGAAGAAGAAGAAGAAGAAGAAGAAGAAGAAGAAGAAGAAGAAGAAGAAGAAGACGAAGAAGAAGAAGAAAAAGAAGAAGAAGAAGAAGAAGAAGAAGAAGAAGAAGAAGAAGAAGAAGAAGAACAACAACAACAACAACAACAACAACAACAAGATTCGTGTCATTTTCAACTGTTTGGTCTTTTATTAAGAATTTTTATTTTTAAAAACATCCATTTATCATTCGTCAACAAATGTACAATTATTTTGAAAATAATATCCTATTGACATAGTGAAAGCATTTAAGGTTTTCCAGATTGATCGCGCTCAAACAATTTGCCACATAGGATTTAGACAGCCGCTGAAGAAGATTTACAGACAACGTTTCTCAAGCGCTTAAAGATTATTCAGGAGACAGCCTAAGAGACGCGCGTCTGTCTACAGAAGAAATCGTTTAAAAACAGCTTTTGCTAAACTCGAACAGTGGGATGAATGATACCGAAAAGTGGGATGATTGATACCGAACAGGGGGATGATTGATACCGAATAGTGGGATGATTGATACAATGGGACATGAAATAGTTCTGGCCGGGTATTTTCTATAATCTGGATAAGCGTACGTGATGAGATAGGGACATCTTGCACAATAAAAACGGAGCCGATTAGGAATTCCTAATATCTGAGAACAGGGTGGGATAGGGTGGGGGGGGGGGGGGGAGTTGAGGGGTAGAAACAAATAAGACACGTCATGTAAGGGCAAAAAAAAGTAAAGTTTAACAAAAAAAAGTTCAGGATCAGAGCCACGCACACCTTCAGGCGTATTGGACCATCTAGCACTTGATGGGCGATGTGGTCAGCATCACACCGGCTGCCTTTACTTCCCATGACTATTCCTGATGCGCACTTAATGGTGGGTAGACCAGGAAGCCGATGTCATTTTCGGAAAAAGTCGGGCATCTTTAGGACCCGAACCCACGACATTCCAATCCGCAGGCGAGCGTCTAGCTTTTGCACCACGGTATGTATATATCAGTTACTAGGTACAATATCAGAATATAAAGACCCAGCAATTTAAACAAGCTGACATGTATAAACGAACGCAGATGTACACAATGATAATATAAAGATGTTAAGGGTCACAGAGACATATAAGGATGCACAGGTTTACAATTATATACAGAAGTTTCCACATGTGGGTTCCGGGGTCTTATTATAGGGAAAACAAGAATAGAGCACTGCCTACCCTAAGGCATGTCGTAAGAGTCGACTAACTGGGAGCTTCCTTCGAAGTCGGAGTGCATCTGCCTGAGAGGCAAGAAACCAGCAGTCTGATACAAATGAGTCAGATCTGTAAAACGGATGCACACGTTACACTCAGGTTCTGGAACAGGACTGCAGTTCAGAAGTGGATGAACAACTAGAACTTTCCACCAGAGTTTACAGCTTGTGAACGCAAAGAAGAAGAAGAAGAAGAAGAAGAAGAAGAAGAAGAAGAAGAAGAAGAAGAAGAAGAAGAAGAAGAAGAAGAAGAAGAAGAAGAAGAAGAAGAAGAAGAAGAAGAAGAAGAAGAAGAAGAAAAAGAAGACATAAAGAAAAAAACAGACACAGATATTTTTAAAAACAAAAGACGCAGAGGTATAAAATTACCCACAGATATAAACGGACACACAGATATAAAATGACGGTGTTATAAATATACCAAAAGATATAAGAAAAATCCAAAAAATATGCAGAAACCAAATACATTCAAGGAATCATTTTCCCGCTTTGAGGCGATTTGTTCACACGCTAACAGTCCCATAATTCCATAGAGCAGTGGAACCAACCTGTTGATGGTCTCCCCCCCCCCCTCCTCTTTGTCCCTACTGAGTATATTTTATGATCGCCAAACCTCTTCCCTTCCCTTGGGTGTATTTAACCCCCCGCCCCTACCTCCTCCCTATTGAGTATATTGCAAGAAGTACACGCCCCAACATAACAAAATGTGATTAAAAACAGGACAAAAAATTCCACAAGGGAAAAATAAAGAATGGAGATGCATTTAGGTCAGAACATGTTCTTAGTCTAAGATTAAATGGTTGCGTTCTCATGTTAATTAGATTTCTAACGGTAGATAAACAAACAGCTCATGAAAACGGACACGTCCTTGTAGTTTTGTTTACTAAATAGTTTTAAAAAATATTACATTTGCAACTAAACTAAAACAAAATGTAAGCGCTAGAGTAGCAAGTACATATTCACTCACTTTCGAAATTGCTTGACTCCTTGAAACCTCCTCGCGTCGCTCAGGTTGGATGCCACTGTTATAGACCAACTGGCATTACATGACATATTACACGTAAGATGCAATAAGATCAGACCGGACGTCCTTACTTTTCATGTATTAAGCTTGAGACTCATATAATGAAAGGTCATCAAGCAAACGAAATTTTTTTCCTTACGTCCTTTTTAGGACGAAATTTTTTGTTATTTGAAGCCCCACTCTGGCTTTTGCCAGGGGCAGCAATATAGGCAGGCCATAAATATGGCCAATTGTCTGAACGCGGTTTCTGGGACCTCTCCACGGTGATACTCATCCACATGGTGGCACTTTGTGTCATCGGATGTTTATCGCTTGTGTGATGTCCTAGTGGGGTAGAAATTCAGTCAGTCAGTCAGCAAACGAAAATAAGAACCTGTAAACTTTAAATTATCACAAACGACAAGGGGAACTCTGCGGCTCGAGAGCTTTCATCAGCACGTGACATGAGTATACAAAATCGCAAATACGAACAAGAATTACACATTCACTGATAATCTTCTTAAAGTCCATTCCGTGTGGCTTTAGTAATCATGTCCATCCACAACCTTCTGTCTCGGATACTTTCAGTCAAGTCTGACAAATATGATCATCAATGCCATGCTGTCAAACTGTTCAGCATCTTTCTCTCGGTCTCCCTCTGCCTCTCTTCTAACTTTACTATTGGCACGATGTACTCCAGTTTTCTCCTTTTCATCCCATGACTAAAGAATGTAGATTATCTCTTTCATTTGGTTCTTTTCGTGAGTCAGTTTCTTTCAAGACACCCTCATTACTCTTTTTTTATCTGCCCAGAGTATTCTCATCATTGGTCTATAAAACTACATCTAGAGTTCAGAAAATTAAGTCGGGCACAGGCAGTAGCCGTTCTGAGAGGGCAGGAAACAGGAGCAAAGTAACATTAGTCAACAGCAGTGAAGCTGTAACAATCTTGATCCAACCAGCGTTACATTTTATTTCCCATTTAGAATTTAGCCTGTGCCAGTCTGTATTCCCAGTTCGATTTAAACCTCCTTCACTCGCAAAAGGGGGGTGGGGGAGGGGGTGTTTAAAAGTTATAACCATCAGGTCGACAGAAACATTACTAGTCACTGCGCCATCACAGCTCCTGGTTACTATTTAGACAAAGAGTGAGGAATGTTCGGTCCGTCGATCATATGAGGTTCGGAAATTCATTTAATTTGGTCCTGCAAAAAAACGACAAAAATATTTTAGAATAAATATAACAGGGCTATTTTATTAATGGTCCATAAGATGTTATAAAGATGCAACAGACTCCTGTCACACATTACCTTCCCCGCGAAGCCACAGACTTCCAGTATAGATGCCCCATCGAAAAAAAAAAGGGGGGGGGGGGGGGTCTTACCCACTGTACCCTGTCAAACATGTAAAGAAAGCGACTCATTAGGATTATGTTTCATGTCGAAAAGGGCAAATATCGCAGTCTGTCTGTAAACTACAACACAATATGATATTCCAAGGCTAAATTCAAAAGATAACTTGACCATGACACTATAGGATGGTTCGAACAATTCCACGCGTCTCCAGATGGAGACAGGATAAATCTTACTTGTTCAAGAAGAGGAAATGTAATGATAAAGAAAAGAATAATAAAAGCAATACTAGTAATAATCGCAATAACAAAAATAACAAGAACAAAACAACAAGAAAAACAAAGAGGACAAGAAGAAAGAAAGAAGAAGATGAAGACGAGAAAGAAGGAAGATGGGAAGGAGAAGGAAGATGAAGAGGAGGAGTAGGAGCAAAAGCTATCCAAATAATAACGACATGCTTTATTATTAGTGATGATCATCATTCATTCCATAGCCTCTTAAATTGTCAAGTATGTATCCTTATTATTCCATTTTAATCCCTACAGTTGACATGTCTGTTTGTTATTATATGCCACACTGTTATCAGATAACATGATTGATGATAACAATGAAATGTGCACTGATTGTCTGAATTAGTAATAACCTGCTCAGGAAGTGGACTAAGATTATAACGAATTTAAAATAAAATTATCACAATAGAAAGCATTAGTGAACCACGTGAGAAAATTGGAATAACACTTTTCATTTATTGATTATTTGGAAATGTAAAGAGAAAAGGTGCAATTTGGGTTGAAGATCTTAAGAGGTTGTCACGATGCACGTCATCCTAGATTGATCGTCTGCCGCAGGACGCGAACTTTAGACCGCTTCGCCAATTACAAGCCACTCATCCTATGATAACGGCTGTCTGTGGATTGTCCAGATTTTTGTGCGTGCTCATGTCGAAGCAACATTGTCGATATCTTTGAAACATGTTTCAGCTCAGTCTGAGTTGCAGTTTTATCTGCTCCAAGTTTCATCGAAGTAGGTTTTTGTGTGAGGTTTGCGTGGGACGAGGAGGTGCATATCTGTGTATGCATTTGTGCGTGTGGTGTCTTGTGTGTCTGTATATATATATATATATATGTGTGTGTGTGTGTGTGTGTGGATGTTGATGTATTAGAGGGACTCTATTTCTAGAAACAGAGAGAGAGGGGGGGGGGGGTGAATAGAGAGTGTTTTTATGGTTGTATGCGTTACGTTAATTACTTGTTTGCAATGAAAACTATGGCTGTAACAAGGGCATTGGCATGGCTTGGTACTCAAAAGTTCACACATGTATGCATATTTAGTGACTCGATAAATATGATTAAACAAATCCAAGCTGGATTTATCGGGCAAGAATGGATTGCAACACTAAGCACCTCACGGATAGCTGCCCCAAACTACATCTTTTGGTCAGATGATGCGGGTTTTCAAGGCAACGAGCGTGCAGACAATCTTGCTGACACTGCGGTTGCTATGACTGGCCCAGTACCGGACAGAAGTAACATTAACAATGCCATGCGCTGCACTTACCGTACCGAGAATCACGCTAAAGGACATAACTCCGTATTTTTGTCTAGACTGGTGGACATGGGGATGCAGCCTGGAGCTGCAAGAAATAAACATTTCACTAAGGGGACAAGACGTTTCATTAACCAATACAGAACAGGCGTTATCAGTCGTTTTACACTTGTGGAGCTTTTGACGAGGAGATCGGAGCACCTATGGATCTGTCCGAAGTGATGTGACGATAATCGTTTCACATCACTAATCACTTGTTTGTAGGTGCATAACTTGAATGCCCAATTTCCACTCTTTAGGCATACAGTTTAAGGACCTCTTTTTCAAACCCTGGGGCGTATTAGACATTTAGGGCTAGACCTATATTTAATAGACCAACTGACACTCGCTGTTTGACGTATCAGCATCACACCGATTGCCTTAACTTCCCATGACTTTATCTTGTACCCACTCAAGGCTGATTCGACCTGGTAGCCAAATTTATTTATGAAAAAGTCCGGTTTCTTTGGGATTCAAACCCACAACCTTGGGAAACACAGACAAGCGTTCCGCCGCTACGGCAAGGCAGCTTCCGGTCATATGGTGCTAGACCTATCGGCAGTCGGTGGGTGATTCGATCAGCATTGATTTAACACCCAATCGAGCGTCTAGTCGCTACGTATGTACGAGTATTTACATATGTATATATTTATACATAAGTATTGTTGTTTATTTCCCATGCGGCAAACGAAAATAATAATAATAATATTAATAATAATAATAATATTTACAATAATAATGTCTATAATAATATTTATTGTTGTTACTACGCACATGCAAAAGGCTTAACCACCCCCCCCCCCTTTTTTTTTTTAAGGCCCTATTGACCCTTGAAAGAATATTTAGCCGACCGAGGTCCTCTCTGAGTGTTTTTCCTGGCCGGTACGCCTCGAATGCGGCAACACGCAAGTGCAAATATTCATCTGCAGATAACATAAGTGTCACCAAGTGCTACATTTTTCCAAATTATATTTCCCAAAAGCAATGAAAATAATTATAAAGTGAAAACTTGATTAATACGTCTGCTTGGAAGAATGCCGCCAACTCTTTGCTGAAAGAAAAAAGATGTAGCTACTTTGTCAACAAGTTTAATCTCATTTTAAGGCGTTTTCTTCTGAAGTCTTTTAAATTTATCCAACTTAACGTGCGTTAAGTGTGTGTAGAAAGGGGAGGGGCGATCAAAATGAATCCTTTTACCAGTCAAAAATTCCAGTCAGAATACAAAACCATGTGTTGTATTACTCATAAATTTGACCCTGTTCTGCCAACGTGCCGGGCTTATCTGGCACTCCAGACGGTTGAAAGGACCTTAAATATGATAAACAATGCCAGCTTGGTGCAGGAAATTAAAGCCAAACTAACATACTCTAATAAATAACAAGCGTTTTGGCTGTAGCAATAAAACAACAGTCTTCTTGTAGACGAAGTATGTGAATTTCAAAGTAAACAAGAAATGCAGGATTTCATAGAAAGCTAGGCTACATGTTTTCTTTTCTTTTCCCTCGGACTGCCTTTTCTGTCCCAGTAGAAACCGCTTATTCAGCACAAATCGCGGGTAAACAACGAATAGCAGATTATAATATACTGACATGACTAAGACTAATTAACATTTGGGTGCAGCCTTTTTTCAGGGGCGACGGAACTTGAGGCTCAGGCAACCTGAGGCTCTTCCCCCTTTCCACTCAGAAACTGTAGCCCTCTCCCTTATTTGTTTGTAAAAGGGTTGGTAAAGGTACCCCCCCCCCCCCCCCCAATTTTTCTTTTCACATTTTTAGTTTTTTTTTTTTAAATTCAGTTTTAATAAGTTATATTTTATAACTTTGCATATTATTATTATTATTATTATTATGACGTAAACAAGGCTCATTAACTGTAAGGCTCGCTAGCAACATTTTTAATGGTTCTAAACGCTCCCACCCCAGCTCAATAATATATTTGTGTTTCATTACCAACATACATGGTACGATTTAGCGGCGGGTGAGCTGGCAGCAATCAAGTTAATTTTCACAAAGGTATGGTGAGCTGCTCGTGCAGCTGAGGCCAGCTTTTACAGCACCCTGCAGGACCAACCCCATCTGTTGTCTGTTTTGGGGCTCAGTATTACATCTTGATATCTTGTCGAAATCAGCACAAAGCTCTCCGTGTGGGTTCCGGGACCCTATTATAGGGAAAACAAGAATGGACCCACTGCCTACACAAAAGCATTTCGTAAGAGTCGACTATATGGGAGCTTTCTTTAAAGTCCGAGTTCATCTGCCTGAGAGGCAAGGAACCATCGGTCCGCATTCAAATGAGACAGATCTGTAAAACGAATGCACACACAACACTCAGGTTCTGGAACAGGACTGCAGTGCAGAAGTGGATGAACAACCAGAACTTCCCGCTAGATTTTACAGCTGGTGAACGCAAAGAGGAAGAAGAAGAAGCACAAAGCGGTTTGCTGCTATATCGCTCGCAATGTAATCGGACTGGTTTTCTCGGAATGAGGAAGCGCGTTCAGAACGCTTAAATCACAGACGCTGACCACATGAAGGACCCTTTTCCACGCCTCCAGGCGTATTAGGCATATAGGGCTAGACCTGAATTGTATAGACCATTTGCCCCTTGGTCGGTGATGTGGTCGCCACATGTCAGCCGCATTTACTTCCCAGAACTTTTCCCTGGTACGCATTTCCGGCAACGTCGACTTGGAAGCCAAAGTCATTTTTAAAGAGAGAAAAAAAGTCCAGCACAATATGGATTTGAACCCATGATTTTCCGATCCGCAGGCGAGCGTCTAGCGGCTACACCACGGCATCTCCTACAGAGGCCGAATACTGAATGTGAAATTGCTTAGTAAAACCAGAAAAAAGCCCAGAAACAGCTGGAATTGATTTGCAACTCTTGAAGAGTATAGGCAGCTAACCTTTCGCAACCCATTTGGGACGACACTGCAGGCCGGAAAGTCTCGCGTTCGATTTGCACAGGGCGGATTTTAACAAATAATAATTGACTTTGGCCTTAAATACGTACTGGGAAATATCCAGTTAGAGAAGGCAGTCGGTCTGATGTTTAGCACATCGCCCAGCTAGTGCTGATTAGTCTGTAAGAATATGCGTTTAACATCATATGCCCCAACCGTCATTGGTGTGTAACATAGGTGCAGGAAACAAACATATACGCACATTCACACGCACACAAACACACACACAAACACCTATAAGCACACACTAACACACGTGCACAGACATACACACGCACAAACGCTAACCCATATACGCACACACACACACTCAAACACACACACACTCACACACACTTAAGGCTGCCTTTAACGAACATATACGCACATACACACGCACACAAACACACACACAAACACCCATAAGCACACACTAACACACGCGCACACACATACACACACACACAAACGCTAACCCATATACGCACACACACACTCAAACACACACACCCACACTCACACACACTTATGGCTGCCTTTAACGCATTGGTTTCAAACCTGGAAAGGAGAGGGGGAGGGGCCCGAGGAGGTTCCAAGGGGAACGTCAAGCAATTTTGAAAATGAGTGCCTTTGTATTTGTAATAATCTTTTATATATTTCTGTTCAGCTTGTTTACAAATAAAATATTTTTTAAATCTATTCCTCAAACGAAAAGCCAAGGATATGTTGTGGATATATATATATATATATATATATATATATATATATATATATATATATATATATATATATATATATATATATATATATATATATATATATATATGTATGTATGTATACATGCACTCCGACTTCGAAGGAAGTTCTCACTTAATCGACCCCTACAACATGCTTGCTGGGAAGGCAGTGTATCTATTCTTGCTTTCCCCACAATGGGGTTCCGAAACCCACACAGGGAACTACAATTACAATTTTAAATTGTAGATACGCAAACCGCTTATATATATATCTGCCTTCCCAGCAAGCATGTCGTAGGGGTCGATTAAGTGAGAACTTCCTTCGAAGTCGGAGTGCATCTGCCCGAGCGGCAAGGAACAACTAACTGCACACAAATAAGTCAGTAAAACGGATGTACACGCAAAAATCAGGCCCTGGCATAAAGCCAAAGTGCATATGGACGAACAACCAGGACTTTCCGCCGTAGCTTACAGCCGGTGAACAAAGAAGGAGTAACTGTAGTCTGTTTTCAAATTCCTACTTATATTTAAAAACACAGATCTCATCTGTACTGGAATAAAAAGGAAAAACAAAAAAGGATGAAATCATAAATTAATATTTACTTCATTCTCAACGTTGTACCACATTTTCTGTTCTCCACAACAAGTAATTAGATTGCAATTTTTCTTTCTTTTTTAGGTATTTAAAAATATAGTGATCCTTGCCGAGTGATGTTTTCAGAGTTATAGAGCAAATGGTTGACATCTAATCAATCGATCTTCACAAACACGCACGTTCCTTGTGTTTTTTACGGACATTCTTAATGAGCGTATAACTGTTGCACCAAAGATGTTGCAAAGCATGAAAAAAAGTGTGCTGCCTCGTTTACCCAGAAGGGCCCTAAATATAGCTGGGCCCTAATTATGGCCTGACGGTTGAACGGGGTTTCCGGGACCTCTATACGGGTGACACTCATCAGCGTGATGGTTCCTTGTGTCAACGGGTGTTTATAGCTTGTGTTGGGTACAACTTACCTACCTACATTTACCCAGTTGAGTTACAAGGTGTAATTTATGTCGTATGCTAATCATTAATGTATCTTCCTCATCATGTACCAGGTCCTTTGCAGAACGTCGTTCTCATCATGGTCTACTGAAAGAAACTTGATCTCTCGCCAGCTCCCCCCCCCCCCCATCCCCCACCGCCTCGTGTACTTTCATATTCAAGAAGTCACTTATATCTTGTACCCATCTTCGTGTTGTTCGGCCCCTGCCCTTTCTTCCTGGTAACATGCCTTCCGCTATTATTTATTTCCCAATCCGCTGTAGCGCTTGATATGACCAAAATATTTCAGCTTCCGAGACAAGATGATGCATATTAGCCAATCTTCCTTGGTGCTCATACCTTTTAAAATGTCAGTATTTCTTTTCTTGTTTGTTCATGATATTCTGAGAATCTTTATAAAGCATTTCAGCTTAAAATCCACCATGTTCTTTTTTAAGGACTGGGAGGTAGTCCAGGACTTACATCAGTATGTTGCTACCGACAGGGAAGACGCATACTGTCAACATTTTAATTTTGATAATGTATATTAGAAAGAGTCGGCTCTGTGGCTAAGTCGATGCGAACACTTCGTAATGCCAGGATACCGGGGTCGATCCCAGCTGCTGGCTATGCGCCTTGGTTTCGACAGTGGTATCAAGAAAGCCGACCGTCCAGAAAATAATGGCAAACTACTGGACATAAATTTGCCTAGGAAAACCACACAACAGCCAGGGGCTGCTGGGGTTGGTTCTGCAGCGTCCTGTAAAGGATACGCAACTAACGTTTATATTAGAAGGGGAAAATAATTGACTTAAGCCCTAGCGGTAAATAATTGTAGAAACGCCTCTGGGTTCTATTGTACTCACAATTCACGTCGGTTCTGTCAAAGAAAATAAAAGGATAAATAATTACAGAGAAATCATCTAAAATACAACGGCAGGCATTTGTAAACGCAGTATAGTGTGATAATTATCATCATCATGATATAATATGAAGTCTAGACACCCAAGAAGTCCATTTTTTGTCTAAAATTTTAAAGTTGGTGGAGGCTGGGTGTTCCCCATCCCATGTTTTCTTTCCATGGGTGCACCTGGATGTGCAAGGGGTGCATGAATTAGTTACCTGACTTATGGAGCCATGAAAAATGATATACCGCACACAATACAATCTATGTGGTCAAGGGACATAAAACTGTCTTCTAATAAACAACACAGCAAAATGTATAGTAGTCTCCCTTCAAATGCAGAATGTTGCACCTCCGTCTGCAGTCTTGGTGGTCTAAGGTTTGAGACCTCATCCATGTCTTCCACCACCGTCCCCCCCTCCCCTCCCCCCCTCTCTCACACACACCCAACTGATCTTTTCGCTCAGGTCGATTCAGCCTATAATCAGTAACAGACAATATCCTAGGAAGAAAACAAGACTATTGAATATCGTAAGGTGTATAACAAACATCAAACTCAGGCGATTGCATGCCGTTAGCTAATATGTAACTTTTCGTCCTTCTTAGGACTTTATTTTTTGTTATTTGAAGCCCCACTCTGGCTTTTGCCAGGGGCCGCAATATAGGCAGGTTATCATTATGGCCAAATGTCTGAACGCGGTTTCTGGGACCTCTCCACGGTGATCCTCATCCACATGGTGGCACTTTGTGTCATCGGGTGTTTATCGCTTGTGTGATGTCCTGGTGGGGTAAAAAATCCAATCCAATCCAATCCATGCCGTTGCATTGAAAAGTAAAGCGTCACAGAAATAAATGGAGAACAAACACCAATACAGCGTCACAGAAATAAATGGAGAACAAACACAAATACAGCGTCACAGAAATAAATGGAGAACAAACACCCATACAGCGTCACAGAAATAAATGGAGAACAAACACCCATACAGCGTCACAGAAATAAATGAAGAACAAACACAAATACAGCGTCACAGAAATAAATGGAGAACAAACACCCATACAGCGTCACAGAAATAAATGGAGAACAAACACAAATACAGCGTCACAGAAATAAATGGAGAACAAACACCCATACAGCGTCACAGAAATAAACGGAGAACAAACACAAATACAGCGTCACAGAAATAAACGGAGAACAAACACAAATACAGCGTCACAGAAATAAATGGAGAACAAACACCCATACAGCGTCACAGAAATAAATGGAGAACAAACACCCATACAGCGTCACAGAAATAAATGGAGAACAAACACCCATACAGCGTCACAGAAATAAATGGAGAACAAACACCAATACAGCGTCACAGAAATAAATGGAGAACAAACACCAATACAGCGTCACAGAAATAAATGGAGAACAAACACCAATACAGCGTCACAGAAATAAATGGAGAACAAACACCCATACAGCGTCACAGAAATAAATGGAGAACAAACACCAATACAGCGTCACAGAAATAAATGGAGAACAAACACCCATACAGCGTCACAGAAATAAATGGAGAACAAACACCCATACAGCGTCACAGAAATAAATGGAGAACAAACACGCATACAGCGTCACAGAAATAAATGGAGAACAAACACCAATACAGCGTCACAGAAATAAATGAAGAACAAACACCAAAAGAATATAAATCAAGCAGCTCGTGCCATTTCCTCCGCATCTTTTTTAACTCAACTCCCTGGGCCTCCTTCGCCATGTGTGTTCTGGTCCGCTTTTGTTTTCTTTCTAAGCCTCTGTCGGTTCCACTGTAAAGACATTAGAGGTTTATTGCTCTTAGATATTTCAGCGTATATTCACTAAAACGCCAACGTCTTCACTTTTTGATTTACCTTTGTTTAGTTCTCTTCGAAAGTCCACATCCGTGATTCTGTGGTACCACTTAAATCCCCTATGTTCTTCGCAGGTACTGTATTGGTTTTTTACCAACTCTCCTCCTGATTTCATTGTTCCTCAATCGATCGTTCCTACGTACTATGCTAGATGGACAAGGAAGGATCAAATTAGGAACGACGATATAAGGAGGAGAGCCGATACAGAACCAGTACTGAAATGTATCGGTAGACAACAGATCAAGTAGTTTGGCCATGTAAGAAGACTGGCATCTGACAGGACCCCACAGAGAGCAATGTTTTACAGATACAACGCCAACAAATCCATAGGTCATAGCAAAACATCTGGGAAGAAAGCGCGGGGAAGACCGAGAAAGGGATGGATAAATGATGTAGCTGAAACTAACTGACTGACTTTCTACCCCAACAGAACATCAAACACCCGATGACACAAAGTGCCACTGTGTGGATGAGGATCACCCGTGGAGAGGTCCCGGAAATCCGCGTTAAGCCATTAGACCATATTTATGGCTGAGCTATATTGCGTCCCATGGAAAGAGCCAGGGTGGGGCTTCAGAATAGCGAAAAAGGGCATCCCACAAGAGGATGACTAGTGTAAACAACTTCAAAGTAGCTGAAACCTGCAAAAAGATGAATAAATCCATCACCGAAGCCTCCCTAGAAATACAGAGAACCACGACAACTTGGCTACAACACATTTAAAAGGCAATAGAAGAAAAAAAAAATAGCTTGACATTTATGTTCTCACACAATTGTCTCCTATCATGCTTGTATCAATCACACTTGTATCAAAGTACCTTGACATCACGTGTAGTAATCTTTTTGATTTGCAAACATTTCAGGGGTTGCTACTAGATTTAAACGGGCGTAACTGTTAGATGCGGTTATCTTTCTTGTTCTCTTGTTGGTATAGTTTGTTCAATCATAAGTGATGTAACACCACTCTTTCTTTCATCCGTCATAAAACTTCTTTTTCTTCTTCGCGTTCACCAGCTGTAAACTCTGGCGGAAGGTTCTGGTTGCTCGTCCACTACTGAACTGCAGTCCTGCTCCAGAACCTGAGTGTTGCGTGTGCATTAGTTTTACAGATCTCATTCTCTTGAATACGGACTGTTGGTTCTTTGCCTCTCCGGCAGATGCACTCCGACTTCAAAGAAGCTCCCCAATTTGTCGACTCTTACGACATGCTTTTAGGAAGGCAGTGAGTCTATTCTTGTTTTCCCCACAACTGGGCCCCGGAACCCACACGGGGGCGTCATAAAACTGTAGCTGAGTTCCGTGAGCCCGGAGACGACTTATAAGCCTAATATGGGCCTGAATGCATCTAGTACAATGAGAGCCGAGAAGCTGCCTTTTCTTTTCTAGACACCGCACAGGTTGCTGTCCCTCTTCGGACAGACGTTCGCCATACAGTCCGGTCTTGTGCTGCAGCCTCCTAGGTGTCTTGTCGGTAGCGTTTCGCCTTATGGCAGTCTTCTATTGTAATTCTGAAAGTCTAAAAAAAAAGAGACATCTGAGTAATAAAAACTACCATGAAAAACCTAAAAAAAAAAAAAAAAACCCTTTAGCCTGATAACTGGCTGCTTTTCAATCTCACCAGAACCGCACGGCGAGCCATAAACAAACATCATCATCATCGTGTAGCAGGTCCTTTGCAGAACGTCGCTCTCATCACGGTCTGCCTGAAAGAAACTCGGTCTCTCGCCAGCTCTCCCTCCTCATGATCTTTCATACTCAAGGAGTCACTTATATTCTGTGCCCATCTTCGTGTTGGTCGGCCCCTGCCCCTCCTTCCAGGTACCATGCTTTCTGCTTTTTTTTTTTTTTTAGACAGGAAGCTGTTTATTAGCCAATCTTCCTTGATGTTAAGATCTTTCAAGATGTCAATATTTCTCATTATCTTTGTCCAAGATAGTCTGAGAATCTACCTATAGCATTTCAGCTTAAAAGCCCCTTTTCTCTTTCTTAAGGACTGGGAGATAGTCCACGACTCACATCCGTATGTAGCCACAGGGAAGATGCATGCTCTCAAAATTCTATTTTTGATCTTCTTGCTGGTGCTTAACCATAGACTTGTAATGCTGTTTAGTCTTTGCATTGCTATGGCCATCCAGTGATATAAAATGCCTTTCATTTAGATGATAATCGCTCGGGCGCAAGTCCAATAAACCCTGTTCGACCGTCAAGTTTTATTAGGGCCCCGACGACAGCCGGGGCGGTGATTTTAAATAACAAAATAAGACAATCGAAGCATTGTTTCCCTGTTGTAAATTGGAACAAAGAAGACACAAAGAACAGTTGAACAATTTATTGCATGCCAAATTTCGCTGTATCTCGCCAGGTGCACACTACAGTAACAATTACATAAATTAAGCAAATAAGTAGTAGTAGTAGATTTTTACCCCACTAGGACATCACACACGCGATAAACACCCGATAACACAAAGTGCCACCATGTGGATGAGGATCACTGTGGAGAGGTCCCAGAAACCGCGTGCAGCCATAAGACCATATTTATGGTCGGGCTATATTGCGGCCCCTGGTGGGGCTTCGAATACCGAAAAATTGCATCTCACAAGGAAATGACTGTGTTGAATAATTTTAAGCAAATAAGTGAATCCTTTATAACTGAAGTACAAATTCAACAACGGGCAAACATGACTGCCTGTTTTAACCACTGTTTTACCATTTTAACACTGCGGCTGCCCTGATAGAACAGACAGTAGTTATGTTTGATCGTTTTTGAACATGTACTTAAAACACATGTCTAGAAATTCTCCTTTAAAGTATTATGTATATATCTATTTTACATCAAAATCAAGTATTTAGCAAATTATTATTTTTGCTATTATCATTATGCTCCTTACTACGATAAGACCTCTTGAGCGCCTTTTATTCCCCTTGTTGCCTGATAAATATATATATATAGCGCTGGGCGGATGAGGGAAGGAAATTTAGCGTCCCTCTTTTCCCCAATGGTTTTTCTGTGTCGGCATACAGGGCATGGGTATACTCACAGCCTATCCACTCCCCCCAACCCCTTTTCCTCCTTCTTTCTAAAAGAACAGGAAACAATTCAGACAAAAGCGTAATGAGGGATTTTCAAATCAAGCGCCTGATCACAAGGACAAACATACATCCTTTCTCAGTCTGTTTACCGTGTATTTGTTTCTGCTGATATACAATGCTATAATAACTTATTCAAGCTGGACACATTTCTTTTCAACTTGGATTCAGATTTCCAAGTTTGGAATACCCCTTGTCGGGATATTTTCCCTAAAATCGTCGACTCGTAGATTGCAAGATATTTCCTCATCATTAACATCATCTTCAGCATCATCATCATCATCATCCGCTCAGAGCCTAGAGACTAAGGCCCACTGAGGGCCCCTTTCACTTTGAATGTGGTGGTGTTATTTCTTACCCTCCCATTTCCACCTATCTTTCGTGTATTAATGTTCTCATTTTAAGTGCAGAAAACCCTCGACAGGTTCTCATGCAGGAGACCCAGGTTCGAATCCTCAGTAAGGTCGTGGAGTGTAACTGGTTGGGGGAGGGGGGGGGGGAGAGATAAAATTATAACCTCTACAGTTCGTTACGACAGCACTAGCTAATAGGTCCTAAATCCTCAGTCTCAAAGATCCCCCTGCCTGCTCCATAAAATTACTAAATACATGCAGTAATAATAGTTGTTTTAGTATAAACCCTTTTTTACACGAACTAGCTTGATAACACTAGGTAACAGCAGGGATGTGTTATTTCTTGTAGGAAGTTTAATCGGTTCACGTGAATTTCTAATTTAACCAGCACTTCCGAATTTATAAATAATTGTTTCTCCCTCTCTGCTGTCCCTTGGCTGACTGGCGCCTTTCCGTTTTTCCAGACGATATTGCTATATTGCGTTATGAGAAGACATGGGACTCACAGACCATGGCGATGGCGAGTGTGACTAGCAAGACCCGTCCGTGTTATGAAAAGTCTCCCACAATTATGGCGTGGGATTTCAGGACCGTTGTTGTCAACCTTTGTGTTTAGTCTGTTTCTTCTCAGACGCTCAGATCAAAAGCAGACAACTAGGCATTTATTTTCTTGTTGCTGAAGTGGTGGCGGGGGGAGGTCTAGTTACTCACCAGAAAAGAAAATAGGTGGCGATACTCATAACAATGTCGGCGTCTGTGGTCTATATGTTGTGAGCGCGCTTTGTAATGCCGGGGTGTTGGGTTCGAGCCCAGATGAAGGGGATTTGGCAGAAGAACACTTTTGCGTTGGTTTCGACAGTGGCACCAAGAGCTGACCATTCATCAAGCAATGCTAAACTACTGAACGTCAAATTTGTCTAGAAAAACCACACACACACACACACACACACAAAGTTGGGGTTGGTTCTGCAAATTCCTGTAAAGGATGCGGAACTGTTTCTTCTTTTAACTAAAATCAAAGTGTATATTAGAGTAAACGGGGGGAAAAGTCGGCTCTGTGGCTAAGTCGATGCGAACGCTTTGTAATGCCGGGGTACCGGCTTCGATCCCAGCTGTGGGCCGTACGCCTTGCGTTGGTTTTGACAGTGGTATCAGGAAGCCGACCGTCCAGTGGCAATGGCAAACTACTGGACGTAAATTTGCCTAGTGAAAATACACAACAACCTGGGGGGGGGGATGTTGCTAATTAAAAGATCCCGATACTGCGTACTGTTGCGTACTACCAAGCGGGTTGGGAAAGAGAGAGGGGGGGGGGGGAGACCTTTAGAAATAAAGATTACGCGGAGTGAGTGTGACTGTATGTAACGCATGCCTGTCTGACATTTGTCATCCGGAACTAGCACACAGTTTAGGAGGCAGAAATACAATCATGTCATGTCATGTTTCTGGCGACGTTTCACAGAGTTCACGAGATGACACTCTTTCCTCCCTACATGTCGTTGTCTTGTCCTTATTCCCGGAAACGTGAACTTAATATCAGACAGGCTGTCCCAGTTTAAAGTACAAACCAGTCATTGACCTCGTCTGTCCTGTCTCAAGATGGGCTTGCATTGCGCAATCGAAACTTTTAAAAAGAGGGATTCTCAATCTGTGCGGGGCAAGAAACGAAGCCAGGAACTGCGGGAAGAGACGCGGCAACTAAAAAACAAGGGAAATACAGAAAATTGAGGCTGAAGAAAAACGAAGAACAAGAAGAAGTAGAGAAGTAAAAGGTCCATTTTCCATGCCTTCATGCGTGTTGGGTATATAGAGGTAGACCTATATTTAAGAAGAGGGGAAAAACCACACTAAAAGCTAAATAAACCGGGAACAGAAAACATGCAAGAAACAGAAGAAACAAAGCTAAAGGTGAACATTGAACATTGCGGACAGCACATCATAGACAGCAAACCTAGAATAGATGCCACCAAGGACTCGTCTTTATCAGGACTGCCTAGGAACACTCTCCTCACATAGTGGACAACCTCACTGGCCCCGATCTCGGCCAGACATGCAAAGGCAAGAAAACTCAGGCATAACCAGAGATGTCACAAAGAACGAACAAAGACCAACCAAAACGACCATAAATATAACCTTAGCTTACAGAAAAGCGAACGTGGTCTAAATGTTTCTCTCTCTCTCTCTCTCTCTCTCTATCTATCTCTCTCTCTCTCTCTCTCTCTCTCTCTCTCTCTCTCTCTCTCTCTCTCTCTCTCTCTCTCTCTCTCTCTCTCTCTCTAAAAAAAAAAAAAAACACGAATTTGTGCTTGTGGCTTAGATATCCCATGTCCTTATTATTTTGTCATTTACAGTTGCACATGTGGGAAACGTCTAACGGCCAGACAAACCTGTTGTAACCCGCAGTTCTGTGCAGGTAAGGATTATGTGTCACACAAAGGTGCGTGCGTGCTTTTTATCCTTTCCGAGCTGCTACCTGAAAAATTTGACATCTGAAGATCTCAATCTGAATGGTAGACCAACAGGATCTGAAAGTTAAACCCTATGAGACTAAACAATCTCAGCGTTGATGGTGGACCAACAGGACCTGAAGGTTTAACAGAGACTAACAAATCTCAGCGTTGATGGCGGACCAACAGGACCTGAAGGTTTAACAGAGACTAACAAATCTCAGCGTTGATGGCGGACCAACAGGACCTGAAGGTTTAACAGAGACTAACAAATCTCAGCGTTGATGGCTGACCAACAGGACCTGAAGGTTTAACAGAGACTAACAAATCTCAGCGTTTATGGTAGACCAACAGGACCTGAAGGTTTAACAGAGACTAACACATCTCAGTGTTGATCGCGGACCAACAGGACCTGAAGGTTTAACAGAGACTAACAAATCTCAGCATTGATGGCGGACCAACAGGACCTGAAGGTTTAACAGAGACTAACAAATCTCAGCGTTTATGGTAGACTAACAGGACCTGAAGGTTTAACAGAGACTAACAAATCTCAGCGTTTATGGTAGACCAACAGGACCTGAAGGTTTAACAGAGACTAACAAATCTCGGCGTTGATGGCAGACCAACAGAGTGAGTACAGATAACCCGTTTAACCAATGCATTTTATCCAATGACAATAAAAAACGATATTTTTTTCTTTCTCTGACAATTTCTTGACTATTCTCCTATCCTTACGTAGCTAAGGAAATTTTTAGTCATGAAATTTTAGCAGAAGTCGAACAGAAATCAACTTTGGGAATCACTGTTACATATTATCAGAAATTGTCAGTAGTAGGTCACTTTACTCTTATGTCAAATTCTGGAATGTGTAACATGTGGGTGGGCTAGTTTATTTAGCTTAAAGTACGTGTTTGTGTGTGTGCGCGCACGCGCGTACGTGCGTGCGTGTATATGTCTGTGACCGCCCTCGCGTTCGTGTATGCGTTTGTGCGTTAGCGATATGGAAAAAAAAGAGTGTCATGAAGATATCGATACAGAAATGAATCCACAAAGACACATGATTGGATTGGCTGGATTGGCTTTTTACCCCACCAGGACATCACACAAGCGATAAACACCCGATGACACAAAGTGCCACCATGCGGATGAGGATCACCGTGGAGAGGTCCCAGAAACCGCGTTCAGACATTTGGCCATAATGATGACCTGCCTATATTGCGGCCCCTGGCAATAGCCAGAGTGGGGCTTCAATTAACAAAAAAATAACGTCCTAAGAAGGACGTAAGGAATAAATAAGACACATGATTAGAGGCCATAAGGTTAGACAATATCCTTACGTCCTTTTTAGGACGTAATTTTTTGTTATTTGAAGCCCCACTCTGGCTTTTGCCAGGGGCCGCAATATAGGCAGGCCATACATATGGCCAAATGTCTGAACGCGGTTTCTGGGACCTCTCCACGGCTATCCTCATCCGCATGGTGGCCCTTTGTGTCGTCGGGTGTTTATCGCTTGTGTGATGTCCTGGTGGGGTAGAAAGTCAGTCAGTCAGTCAGGCCATAAGGGGAAACAATCCACATTCTTTGGGCACTTCGTGCGAAGGCGAAAAACAAGAATACATCGTGAAGACTGGAAAGTTGTAGGAGACAGCGAAGCAGAGACTGACAGACGGATTAGATCAGTGATTTTACGTAGCGACTACCTTGATTATAAGGCAAGAGCAGTGTTGCCCATAAAAAACTTCATTTTGTGCCAAACCATTACCCAAAATATGCCAGAAAATGCCAAATAAAGTGTCACATTGTACTCACTTCACATCAAATGCTCTAGATTAAATTCTTAACTGTCAACCTCACTAGAACAAGTGGAAGATGCAGCGTAAATCTTTTTGAATGTAAAATCTTTAAGCATTTTCTCAGAAGGGATGAAGCCCTTGCAACATTTCTTTAATATCAATAGTTCTGCTCTAATTCTGACAACTACATCAAGAAAATTCAGTTGTATTTTGTTTCTTGCTTTTGATTTAATTAAAATAACAAAAGGGAATATTCTCTTAACTTACTGCATTGCTAACGGGCATTATTCAGCGAGTATGGCGAAAGCGGCGAACTATAATGCACAAGTGCTTTCGAGTGAAAACGTCAGTAGTCTCAACTATACTGATGGAGTATTTCTTGTTCCGAAAATCGTCAAAAAGGTCATCCTTAAGTGCAGGCAATATAATATTTTTGATTAAGCATGTACATTTAGTTCTATGCAACTGTATGTGCTCCAGTGTAATTCCCCCCCCCCACCCCCCTCCCCCCCCCCACCATCCCGACCATGCGCTCTCATGATTTCAGTTAGATGATCAACTGTGCAGATTGCACAATGGCAGGTCATGCTTACAGCAAGTTGCAACTCTGCTGCTTTAACTTTATCATTACTTTGCCTAGGAGTTATTGTTGTAATAAGCTGTGACTGGCTTTTTGACGAGTTTTCATCCTGCGTTGTTCGGTTTTTTCATGATTCGATATGCTACTAATTCTTGGTGCAACAGTGCACTGATACATTTTACAATATGCTGCCTCTGATCCGTCTGAAGATCTCTTGAGCCTTGAGTATGTTTTCTCCCAATTACTATTATACTTGGCGATTGCTGTCAAAAGACGCTTTCAAATTTTTTTTTTATTTTTTTATGACGTGGCCATTGGTAAATGTAATAAAATCTATCACAGATAGAACTAGATCTATATCCTATCTATTTTCTGTCCCCAAGTAGTTTCTGAACAGTCTGAATCACTTGGTATCAGTGGTGGGTTTTGGTTTTTTATCCCGCATTTATTCTAGTAAATTAACATAAATTACAGAGGGCCTTGGTTTATCGCAGTCACGATCCGTTTAGGAAGACAACCATTACAATAAGAAATGGCGCGAATCTTCGTTAGTCCGTACCAGGACATCACAACAAAGTCAAGCTGAAATAAAGATGTTAATTGTAGGTCTACGTTGCTTTTAGTTAATCTTCGTCTTTCTAACGGAGGAACCATGAAGAAAATGTGAGCACATCTTGATAAGAAATGCCAGGAAAAACCCAAACTTGCCACACTATGCCAGTTCATTACCTTATGCCAGTTCAACTGAAGTCGGAGTGCACCTGCCTGAGAGGCAAGGAACCAGCTGTCTGCATACAAACGAGTCAGATCTGTAAAACGGATATATACGCAACACTCAGGTTCTGGAACAGGACTGCAGTCCAAAAGTGGATGAACAACCAGAACTTTCCGACAGAGTTTACAGCTGGTGAATCGAAGAAGAAAGAAACTAACGTCGTGCGAAGCAGTTTTCAAAGCTCCGCACTGAAGGAAGCGGGTAATCCCGTACAGGGAGAGCACACATCTGGACTGGTATTTCTGTTTGTAGAGAAGTTATTTTATTTTTTTTTTAAACACAGCTTCTGGCTAAATGCAATTCTGGCTGCCGTCGCTCGATCTCTATAAAAGAAAAGAAAAAAAATTCGGGTGGTGTGGGGGAGGGAGTCTAAAAGAGGTTGCGTGATCGGTTTATCCCTCCTGTGATTTATGTGGACATCGGGGTGCGCATAAATAATGGAACATCCTAGAATACGGAGGTAGGGGGAATAGGGATAATTTCTCTTCTAAAAAAATTATTGAAAATTATGTCAAACCACAAACTTGCAGGTAGTTTTGTCACAGGTTCAAATATTTCCATGGATTTTAACATTTTATCTGCATTCCGGATTGACCAAACCTGAAATAAACACCTTTCCTGTATAGATTCTGGTTTCTCATGGTAAGAGAAGAATGAACAGACCCACTGCCCCCCCCCCCACCCCTCCCCCTTTTCCAAAACATGCAAGTTTAAAAAGTCAATCAATTGGGGGTGGGGGGGGGGGGGGTTCCCCTTCGATATCGGAGTACATCTGCCAGAGATGCGAAGAATTAACAGCCTGCATATAAATAAGCTAGATCTGTAAAACGGATGTACATGCACGCAAAACTCAAGTTCTGGAACAGGCAAGCATCTAGCCACTACACTAAAAAATTGTTACTTTACAGCAGTGTTTTTCAATTTAGGGCACCGTCCTAGGCGCAAGGCAGTAGGAGTGGGCGATCATCCAACAGTTTTGATATTATAATTCCCCCCCCCCTCCCCCTCCCCCCGCCCAACCCACTTTTCCCCTTTCTAGTTTAATCATAAATAAATTATTTACAGTCACAACAAAACTACAGTGCTGCCAGCTTGATATCTAGAGTGAACTCCGTTGTGCCCGGTCCAGAAATAGCAGATATCATTAAGACCAAACAGTTACAACAATCATATTGATTAATATATTGTCACTGAATTGCCAGTTGTTTATGATTGTTTCTTTTAGCTTATTTGTTTTAGGTTATTTGACCCATTGATTTGAGCAGATGTGTTTTTCCAAGCTGTTAACAGTGCTTAAGATTTTTTTACCTCCCGTTTTTAATTATATTTTTTTTAAAGGGGTGAGGGGTGGGAGGAGGGGGGGGGGGGGGGCGGCGCGTTGATATCTATGTCATTTCTGAGGGTGGGTGGGGGCGGCTGTTTGATATCTATGTCATTTTTGAGGGTGGGGGTGGGGGGGGGGGGTAATCGGTCCAAACAACTTTCCACATTTGGACGATAGTCTACGGTTTCGCTGCCTGAAGGAGCGCACCTACCTCTGAAGCGAGGAACCAACAGTCTGCATACAAATAATCTGAAAAACGGATGTGCACGCACAACTCACATTCTGGATCACGACCAGCATCCAGGCGTAAACGATTAACCAGAATTTTCCGATGGAGTTTACAGTCGGTGGATGCTAAAAAGATGATGATGAAGAAGAAGAAGAAGAAGGAGGAGAAGAAGAAGAAGAAGAAGAAGAAGAAGAAGAAGAAGAAGAAGAAGAAGAAGAGTGAATGCTTACACAGTATTTTATTAGTATTTGGGACAGTCGTTCTCATTGCCAGTGAACGTGCGTGTGAGCGTGCGTGTGTGTAAGTATGCGCGTGTGTGGTATGTGTATCTATATGGGTCTGCGTGTGTTTGTTTGTCTGTGTGTGAGAGAGATTACGTGCGTGTATGTATGGTGGCACGTGAGGTCGTGTGTGTGCGCGTATGTGTGTGTTCAGTGTGTGTGTACGTGCGTGCGCGCGCGCGTGATTGTGTTTGTGAGCATTATTATGTGCGCAAAGGCATCTGTTGTACCGACATTTTCCTGAGAATGCAGACGCATATTGTCTCATTGTTTCCAAAGCTGGAAAAGGACAAAAAATCCGGTATTACCTGTACATATTTTTTTTTCAAGATTCCCTCCATTTTTCACGGCAATTCCAAGGCCGCCTGACGTCTGATTCAGCCTTTTTCTCCAAGTGGGTCACGGGACGAACTCATAAAATATCGTTAGGGAAACCTGGTTTCTGGGGCGATTTGTCTGTATGTTGCTTAGTAAAGGTCAAGCTCGGAAGATTCCATTTTCGTGAATAGAGGCATTTTCAAACTTGGTTTTAAGCGAAATGGGGCAGAACCTTCTCTTGGGATGTGGTAGCTGTTATGATCCAAAGATCGATTTTGTCCAGACATGTTTGTTATGTCATATAATTTACCTTGTCGTTTATTAGCCAGGTGTAGACAACAACAGTCATTTATATACCCCCTCCCCCTCTTAGTGCAAGATACTATCTGTTTGTTTCAACCATCACTCGCAGAATGCTCATTAGTAAGGGCTCTGTAACTTTCTTGTTGTCTATATTTAGGGCTCTGTAACTTTCTTGTTGTCTATATTTAGGGCTCTGTAACTTTCTTGTTGTCTATATTTAGGGCTCTGTAACTTTCTTGTTGTCTATATTTAGGGCTCTGTAACTTTCTTGTTGTCTATATTTAGGGCTCTGTAACTTTCTTGTTGTCTATATTTAGGGCTCTGTAACTTTCTTGTTGTCTATATTTAGGGCTCTGTAACTTTCTTGTTGTCTATATTTAGGGCTCTGTAACTTTCTTGTTGTCTATATTTAGGGCTCTGTAACTTTCTTGTTGTCTATATTTAGGGCTCTGTAACTTTCTTGTTGTCTATATTTAGGGCTCTGTAACTTTCTTGTTGTCTATATTTAGGGCTCTGTAACTTTCTTGTTGTCTATATTTAGGGCTCCGAATAGATGGCTAGAACACTTTTAACCACACACGCAAACACCACAAATATACACACACACACACACTCTAGCGCGCACGCATGCATGCATACATACATAAATACACACGCGTATGCATGTATATATATACATAAATACACACACATACACACTTATGTAATACATACATACATACATACACACACACACACACACACATACATACATACATACATACATACATACATACATACATACATACATACATACATACATACATACATACATACATACATACATACATACATACATACATCCATCCATCCATCCATCCATCCATCCATCCATCCATCCATCCATCCATCCATCCATCCATCCATCCATCCATCCATCCATCCATCCATCCATCCATCCATCCATCCATACATACATACATACATACATACATACATACATACATACATACATACATACATACATACATACATACATACATACATACATACATACATACATACATACATACATACATACATACATACATACATACATACATACATACATACATACATACATACATACATACATACATATGTGTAATTTATTTGTGTTAGAACAATTGTAAAACGGTGAAGATACGGTTTGGGGGTCCCTCAATATTTTCTAACATTATTGGGGGAGGGGGGTGCAGGGGGTGAGGGTGGAGAAGTCAGAGCTGCCAACCAATGTTTGTCCAAGTGATGAGGGCGACGTTACAGTTTATGGAAGCACCTCAGGTGATGAGGGCGACGTTACAGTTTATGGAAGCACCTCAGGTGATTAGGGCGACGTTACAGTTTATGGAAGCACCTCAGGTGATGAGGGCGACGTTACAGTTTATGGGAGCACCTCAGGTGATGAGGGCGACGTTACAGTTTATGGGAGCACCTCAGGTGATGAGGGCGACGTTACAGTTTATGGGAGCACCTCAGGTGATGAGGGCGACGTTACAGTTTATGGGAGCACCTCAGGTGATGAGGGCGACGTTACAGTTTATGGGAGCACCTCAGGTGATGAGGGCGACGTTACAGTTTATGGGAGCACCTCAGGTGATGAGGGCGACGTTACAGTTTATGGGAGCACCTCAGGTGATGAGGGCGACGTTACAGTTTATGGGAGCACCTCAGGTGATGAGGGCGACGATATAGTTTATGGAAGCGCCTTAGGCGGACCCTCCCCCCCCCCTTCCCACCCCCGGGTTAAAATGTTGTGTTTATTTTTAACTGTGTGGTGGTGGGGGAAAAAAGGGAGTCCATTCCGACTTTTAAACTTGGAAATGTGTCAGGCGGTAATGCAGGGAGAGAGAGTAGGGTGTAGGGCTAAAAAAAAATAATTTCCTGAAGCCCCTGTTTAGTAGGTTATGCCTGAATCCAGCACTGCATACATTCCTGTTATAAAACATTATTGTTATATTATTTTCCTGTTATATTACACAGCTGCTATCATACATCCCTGTAATAATACATTTTGTGATCATAGATCTCTGTTATAATACATTCTTGTTGAATGTATTTCTGGTATAATACACATCTGTTATCATACATCTTTGTTATAATACATTCTGCTTTCATACATCCCTGTTATAAAAAGTACATTTTTATTATAATATATTCCTGTTAAAATACACTTTGTATAATACATCCCTGTTATAATACACCATGTTATAATCATTTTCTGTTGTAATACATACCTGTTATAATACATTCCTGTTGTAATACATTATGGCTATATTTCGTCCCAGTTGTGTTACATACCTGTTATAATACATCACTCTTATAATAAATCCCTTTTTTAATACATAGCTGTTATAATACATCCCTGTTATAATATATCACACTTATAATAAATGCCTTTTATAATACATCACTGTTATAATGAATCCCTGTTATAATACATCCCTGTTATAATACATCACTGTTATAATACATCACTGTTATAATGAATCCCTGTTATAATACATCCCTGTTATAATACATCACTGTTATAATACATCACTGTTATAATAAATTATGGTTATAATACATCCCCGTCTTGTTACATCCCTGTTATAATACATCACTATTATAATACATCCCTGTTGTAATACATCCCTGTTGTAATACATCCCTGTTGTAATACATCCCTGTTGTAATACATCCCTGTTGTAATACATCCCTGTTATAATACATCCCGGTTATAATACATTCCTGTTATAATACATTCTTGTTATAATACATTCCTGTTATAATACATCAATGTTGTAATACATCCCTGTTTTAATACATCCCTGTTATAATATATCCCCGTTATGATACAATCCTGTTATAATCTGGTGAAAGGCGAGTGTTGGGAAGACCGGTTTGCATAGCATGTTTGTGACTTCTTTGAAAATGAAGTTAGTTCGCTCCTCGTTTCGTACACTAGGTTAAGTTAACACCAGGCGTTACTCAACAGGAAAGAATATGAACCAGGCGGGGGTTATAATATCGACCTGGGTAGCAGAAAACAGAAATAGGATAACGTTTATATTTTTATCAGACGTGACCTGCGTACATGTCCTCAGATCCTCGGTGCGCCAGTGGCAGACGAACTTAACGGTGTTTCATGCGAACTTGCCGCGCACTGAACGCAAGGGCACCGTGCACTCTAGGTCCAGGCTCGTGTACCGGAGACACGATTGTAAAGTGCATCAGTTCTTTAAGCTTGGACTCTGCGCACTTCGCCGTCCTGGCGTCAGTGCAAGTTGCAGTGTAACCTAGTAAGGGCATTATGTCACATACATTAGCTTCGCTATCCTGTCCCCCCTCACAAGTTCATGTCTGACCACTGTATTGTGTCTGATGTTCGTTTATTCTTGGTTTTCCCCCAGGTCCATTATATGTGCTCGCGCGCTCGTGTGTATGCATGCGTGTGATTATATACATACATACAAACATACATACAGACAGACAGACAGACAGACAGACAGACAGACAGACAGACAGACAGACAGACAGACAGACAGACAGACAGACAGACAGACAGACAGACAGACAGACAGACAGCCAACCAGGCACGCACGCACACACACACACACACACAGACAGACAGACAGACAGACAGACAGACAGACAGACAGACAGACAGACAGACAGACAGACAGACAGACAGACAGCCAACCAGGCAGGCAGGCACGCACGCACACAGACAGACAGACAGACAGACAGACAGACAGACAGACAGACAGACAGACAGACAGACAGACAGACAGACATACATACATACATACATACATACATACATACATACATACATACATACATACATACATACATACATACATACATACATACATACATACATACATACATACATACATACATACATACATACATACATACATACATACATACATACATACATACATACATACATACATACATACATACATACATACATACATACATACATACATACATACATACATACATACATACATACATACATACATACATACATACATACATACATACATACATACATACATACAGACATACATACATACACACTTGTGTTTGTGTAACATTTTATAGTTCGGCACTTGAGGGGCAGAAGCCTCGAGTTTTTGAATCACCCTCTTCCTCAGAAAAAAAAGCACATGGGAGAGGGGGCAAGGGCGGGGGCAGGACAGCATCTACCACCCAATAATGTGTTAATGGGCGCTAAGATGTCCCATTTAAAGCCATGTATAGAGATTATCTTTCAAAGTATACGCTCAAACATTTGATAGAACTTCTAGTATATTATTAATCTTGGGAACTCCCCTGGTCTAGATGCTAGATTCTCGCTGCCGATTGGAAGGTCGTGGGTTCGGGTCCTGACAGGGACTGTTTTTTTTTAAATGACCTTGGCTCCGAGGTCGACTTAGCGTTGAATGGGTGCCAGGTACAGTGTTAGGAAGTAAAGGCGGCCGGCGTGAATCTTAACCACATCAACCATGAAGTGCCGTTTGGTGTTTAAAATATAGGTCTATCACTGTATACCCAATAGGCCTGAAAGCGTGGAAAAGGGTCCTTTACTTTTACTATATTATTATACTTATTTGCATTCGCCTTAGTATTTTTTTAAGATAATTGTTACTGCATGGAGCGGAATGCTGGAGAATGACCAAAAAGGATGCACACAAGCTGTCCACCTTCCACCACACATGTCTACGTAGAATTATCAAAATTTTCTGGCCAGATACAATCTCAAAGACTAAACTACTTCAAGTCACAAACGAAGAAACTTTAGACAGTATGATAACCAAGAGTAGATGGAAACGGCTTGGCCACGTTATGAGAATGAATCCTGATATACCCGCCAAAACAGCTCTCACATGGACACCAAAGGGAAAGAGAAAACAGGGGTGCCCAAAAACAACATAGAGACGAACGATGGAAAGTGACCTGAATGCGGCATCTCTGACATGGAAAACTGCACTGAAGATTGCACAGGACATGAGAGCACGGAAAGTCCTCTCTGAAGCCTCATGTGCCACTAGGAATAACGAGAACTGAATCATGGGACCAGTTGTGGTGTAGCGGCTAGCCGCTCCCCTGCAGGTAGGTTCGGGTCTTGACAGGGGCTGTCCTTTGTTTCAAAAATGACCTTTGCTCCCCAGTTGACGTCGCCTTAAATGGGTACCAGGTAAAGTCATGAAAAGTAAAGGCGGCATCACCCCCCCCCCCCCGAGTGCCAATTGTTCTATAAAATATAGATCTAGCCTTAAATGCCCAAAACACATAAAGGCTTGGGAATGGGTCCTTTACTTACTTCTTCTAAAGCGAAGATGTGGCCGACCAGGCAAACGATGGACTGATGCGATTACAGAGTCCCCAGTAAGTAAATGTTATAATATGCTCGAAATAATCTGAAATGTGCCAGCAGTTACTTTCAAGAACATTTCAATACGTGGTTAAAAGCTTTTTTTTTTTTTTTTTTTTATAGTCTTCTGCGGGGAGTTACTAGGGGATCTGGCCGACGCTCAACACTCAAGGGAAAGGCGAGACAGATGTACAATCAGACAGTTACTGGTATCATCAAAATTGGAACTCTTCGCCTTCGCCTACTGCTCAAGATGGGGACGGAGCGCTTATGGCAGTGTCCCGAGTGCTATGATATCGATTAGTAATTCAACATTTAATAACATTCTTAGTCTTCTCACAAAATTGTTTTAAATTAGGGGGAGGGGGGGGGGGGCTCAAGCAACATAAGCCCCCAGATTCCGGGGCCTGTGCGAATAGCTTCCTCCATTTCTCGCCTTCACCACAGACCACTTTTTTACCCCTAAGGATGTCTTGTTTTTTTCTAGCCAGGAAACAAATTACACTGCAACAAGAAACACTGTCTCGCAATAATTCACGCAGAAATGACAATATAATCAAGGAAGGCTGATATCGCTGTTTATTCTGTTAGAAATCCCATGAAGCCTTTGGATGGATGTTTTTTTAAAAAAAAGGAACTATGCTGCGGGCCGCCCCAGATGCCATCATTAAAGGGGTGACAAAATGAACGCCCCCCCCCCCCTCCCTAAATGCGGTGATAAGACATATCTCTGTCTTATTCAATTTTTTTTTTTTAAACAAAACCAATCATTTAATATTGAACTAGCTGTACCCGGGCACGCGTTGCTGTGGCCCAGTCTGGCTAACTAGAAAAGAAAGACAATAGAAAGCTCTAATATGGTTAATTTCACAATCATTGTCTGCGCAGAAAGTCTGGTTTGCCGACTCTAGAAATGCAACTCATGTAAGTGGTCGTTTAAAGTGTATCACTAAGAGAGTCTTAAACAAAATAATTTTTTTTTTCAATCAAATGCTACAGCCTTTTGTATTTTTAAAGAGCTCTAAGTAATGTTTGCTACTGCACGTCTAAAAAAATCAACAACCCCCCCCCCCTCCCCCATAAGAGTAGCTGAGGTAGCGTTATTCAAATATAAAAAATGAAAACTGTGAAATCATGTTTGAAGCTCTCTAAGTTATCAGTAGTTATCATCCTCCCATCCCCTTCCCAAGTCCACCGACTAGCCTTCGCTCCCTCTCCGAAGGATGTGAAATTCACTACACATTTTTTAATTGACCTTGGTATCCTTGTCCACCTAGGCTAAAATGGTTAGCATAATTTGTAATTAGATTTAAATAAGACCAGTGTAATATTTACCACATCGCCCATCGAGTACCAGTACTACCACTACTACTACTACTACCGCAACCAGCACCACACAACTAAAAATACTGTCACTACTGCCTGTTTTACCACCTGTCTAGGTCTATGTAGACAGGGGGTCGTGAGTTAGAGGAGCCATATAGCTAGTGCTGTTGCCATAAACTGTTCAGGTTAGGATGCCTAATTTAGCCCTCGACAGAAAAAACTCCATCATCTTACCACAAAAAAAAAAAAAAACAACGCCGTGAACGCCGCAACGAAAAAATAAATAACGGATCGTTGGAGAACTAAGCCAAGATATCAATGAGATCGTCGCTGGTGCTATATGGTTTGTGCTTTATGTGACATTCTATATACAAATGCGCGTGTACGAATGCAACGTTATGTCAAAATTTGAAAGCAATAGGTTAAGAATTTTCTGATATTAGCTATTACTAACAAAGGAATATTAACATTTTTTTTTTAAAATATAGATTAACTGAAAACTTGATCAAAGGAAAAGCATGGATGTAAACAAAAATAATAAAAATATAATAAAAATGAGAAACAATTGCTTCTTTCATTTTTGATCTGAAAGGGCAGAGAATTCGTCCAACAGCCATTGTAAAAGACGGAAAATTATTTTTCACCCTGTTAGAGCAGAGAGCAAGCCATTTCTACGCACGCAGAAATAGCGCGTGTGCGTATTCGCTGCACTTTCTGCGTGCGTCGACCGGCTTTTATCTCCTCTGTAATAGCGCAAACAATAATTGGACATCGTTGCTGTAATGAGGCGCGGGGTGTTCGATACTCCCAGAATACCAACGTGTTAGCAACACCGTTACGTTGTTAAGGCACACATTTAATTGGCTCGACCCGACACATGTTTGTTTGTCTCTGGCATGTGGTTGACGGGGAGTTCTTTGTGCCAGCTAGCTAACTTTCCCCCTCGCCTTTTGTTAAATTGACCCGGTGTTTCAACACGACCAGCCCATTTTGTTTCAGGTGTGTGGGATATTCCATTTCCAGTAAATAGGTATGTCCATCCCATTTACCAGTGGGAAATGCCCGGTTGGGGGAAGGGTAAAAAAAAAGGGGGCCGGGGGGGGGGGGGCAAGACGTTTTTTTTTAATTCGCTCCGCTAATTGGCGAGATGAGATTTTATATAGATAGCAGAAATGTACAGATGAGCGGTTCCCAAACGGAAAGGCGTCCCGTCCCGCGCTTGTGAGTTTGGTACTTTCTTATACCGACCACAAACAGGGGAAATCCACAGGTCACGGTAGAGTCAAATATTTCAGGGGCTGGTAGATTTAAGCGTATAGTTTTTGTCAGGTTAAGGTTAGGGCTAGATTTAAGGTTAGGGTTAGGTTAACGCGTGAAAACCTTGGCCTTTGAAGAAACGCTTTAAAAAACAGAAAACACGGAAAACCCGCTCTTACCACCCTCTCAAATATTGGACTGTCCCATGACGTCATTTGTGGTCGGCTAAAAAAAAAAAGCTAAGAGGGTTTTAAAGCAGCAAATATTGTGTGTTTGTTTAATATATATTAAAGCAGCAATGTATGGTAAACTGGGCGAATTTTCATAAAAGCGGCCTTGATTCTTCCCCCGGCGGCAGGCAACGGCATCAGTAACGGCACATATTTTAGACACAATTTGTAGCACTCCTGTAATAGACATTTTGCGATGAGTACAGGGCCTACTTTATTTTTAATTCACTTCAAACTTAGGAAATCCCGGAATTCCCGAGAAAGACAAATATTCTAGGGGGTTTTATATGTTGGTGTTAGGGCTAGAGTTAGGATTAGTCAATGTCTCTAAGGCTGACAAAGATCCCAACCCTACCCTAACCTCAGGAATATTGGACTTTCCGGGCAACTCTGTCATTTCCTCTGTCTGTGGTGAATTAAAAATAAAGTACCGTACTGACTCCTTGGTTTTTTTTTCAGAAAAGGGCAGAAGTGGGGTGGGAGGGGGTTTCATGGATTGGTCGTATCCAGCTCTTCAGACTGGATTTCAATTTTTTTCCCCGTGTGGATTTCGGCGGTCCTGCTATGAGGGAAACCAAGAATCGACCCACTGCCTCCCCAACAAGCATGTCGTAAGAGTCGACGGGGGCTTCCTTTGAAGTCGGAATGCAACTGCCTGAAAGGCGAGGAACCAACAGTCTGCATAAAAATAAATCAGATAGTTAAAACAAATGTGCACGCAACACTCTGATTCCGGTAAAATTTACATTACAACCGGTGAACACGAAAAAGAAGAAGATTTCTGATTGTCAAATGCACTATATTGCATCTTTGGATATTTGTATAGTTAGATGTTACAGAATTTAATTCGCAAAGGAGTCCTAGTTAGTTAGGGTAATTAAAGTGATTTATATTTTTGATTGGTTTTTGAATGGCGCCCACGTTCTCTTTTTATTCTTCGACTTCAAATATGTGTGTTACATTATTTAATTAATGAATGGCACCCACGTGTGTGGTATTTTTTTTTTTAATGAAGACTTTTGGTGTGTGCTTAGTCAGATATTACATCATCTTGTTTACGGATTAGTAACATTGTAGAGTGGTTTGATTTGCCAAGTTTAGTCAGTTCAGATTGTCATGTCGATGCACAGTTTAGTTTGGTTCAGAACTTCTGTAGGTGCGGCCTGTGTAGTTAATTTTGTGTGATTATATGTTAATTAACAGTTTTGTTCCACTAGGAGTGGTCTGTGTCTTTTGTTGACTAGGCGTGGTCTGTGTCTATTGTTGACTAGGAGTGGTCTGTGTCTATTGTTGACTAGGAGTGGTCTGTGTCTATTGTTGACTAGGAGTGGTCTGTGTCTATTGTTGACTAGGAGTGGTTTGTGTCTATTGTTGACTAGGAGTGGTTTTTGTCTATTGTTGACTAGGAGTGGTTTTTGTCTATTGTTCACGGAGTGGCTTGTTTACGTCTCGACCTGAACTTGGGGTCAGTTTATTTTGTATCTTGTCTCCGTATCAAGGTTTAACTGTAGGTCTGTTCATATATTAGGGAGCCTTGTGTGAAGTACACCGACCGAGCCAGTTATGCAATGAAGCTTTTAAACATTGCAGTTGCCAATCGATACATTCTAGGCAGCGGCGAGGTAATGTCGCTCGAATTTCACTGTAGGGTTTCCCAAAGCCGAGGTATTTGTGGTGGAAATGTCACTGGAAGCCACGTGGCAGTGACAGTGACGAGAAGATTGTCTCTCGATGGCCGAGCCATTGGCAAAAATGGTGACGTGTCTCTCGATGGCCAAACGGCCTAGAAAAGAGTGTGATATGTCTCTCGATGACCTTGCGACAGGGAGACAATGTCAATTTGTTGGCATTTGGCCGAGGTAGTGACCGAAAATGTCAGTTTGTAGGCTTCCCTGAAGCCGAGGTAGTGTTTGATGCCCCGTTGTAAGCTCACCCAGAGCCGAGGTAGTGACCAAAAATATCAGTTTGTAGGCTTCACTGAAGCCGAGGTAATGCCTGATGTGTCTCTCGATGGTCATGCGACCGAGACAGAAGTAAATGTATTGTAGGCTTCCCCGAAGCCGATGTAATGTCCGATGTTCATTGTAGGCTCACCCAGAGCCAAAGTAGTGACCAAATTGTCTTTTGTAGGCTTCCCCGAAGCCATGGTAATGTCCGATACGTCTCTCGATGGCCATGCAGCCGAGACAAGACTGGATTCAGTCTAATGTAAGCCCTGCGGCTGAGGTAATAAACAGCTGAGCCAACTTATCTGGGAAGAATCACTGGGCGTTGGAGAGGAAATCTGAATGATCAAGAATCCTGATGTTAGATGATTTCTATGTTGTTGTTGTTGTTGTTTTTTTTTTTTTTTTTGCAGTTCCGTTTAAAAAAAAAAAAAAAAAAAAAGGTTTTGCTTGTGTGTCAGTGATGTTCCACTGAGGAGCGGATTATATAGGGGTTTAATCCAATCTGATGGTGTCTCTGACACCAGCGCACATGCTAACGTGTTCCGATGATATCACCATCACTGATGTAGATAGGGGGTTTGTAGTGATTTTACAGATGGTAGCTGAGACTCAAATGCAAATGTTTACTAGATGTTTCATGACTACTGTCATCTTTGATGTAATTTCTTATTTGGGAATTATACGTTCCTTACTGTTTTCTTAGGACGAGTCATGCTTTGCTCATATGTCAATGACAGTTATTTTTGGGTTAATGTAAATGAATGATGCTGCAAGTAACTAGTGAATTCGTTATGTCAGGAGGAGGATTTTATTCCAGGTGGCTATGGCCAGTTGCTATGTGGGACTTAAAACAGGAGTTGGAGGAGGATTTGTAGACAATAATTGTTTCCTATTGTGTAGCTGCCAGGACGTCAACAATAATAATGGGCGGACATGTAATAGGCTGGAGAACGCAAAAGACAGCTGTTCAGCAGCTTGACGATTTTGGTTTGTTTGATCGATACCTTCATTTAGTATGGTTTACGACAGCGGAAAATTCTGGCCACTGTGTAAAAAAAAGCCAGCTCACACGCTATTTGGGTCTATTTGACTTCCAGACACACCCTGTGGAGACCTACCCAGCTGTTGTAGCTCTGCACATTGGGCTAGCCAGCATGGATATGGGCGACTGCAGGGAAAGACCGGTTGTCAGGATGATTTCACGGCGCTAGTATGTTTCCATATTTAGTCCTCAAATAGTAGTCTCTAGTAGTTATATTGTGCAATATGTCAGGGTATATTCTCGCTAGGATGGCAGGTCGCTATTAGTGATTTGCTGGTCTGGTGGCATATTGAAGCTTAACGTCCATGTTAAATCTGTTTCAGTTTTTGCCATTGTTGAGGTAATCTCGCTGAGCGTATGGTGTCATTATCATATTTCCTTGTTACCTGGAGATGATTAGCACTTTAGATTCTGGTCGAGCACGTTGATTGTTGTTAATGTATTTTTTGTAAAGTAAAAGTTAATTCTGTGTTCAGTTTAGTATAATAAACAGCTGCTTAATGTGATAGTTATAATTCATTTGCTTGATCCAATGTACGATCTGTAGTATGTGCACGTAGTGTAGCCATGTATTTAGGTTGGTGTTATGTAACTCACGATACAAATATTCTTTGTCTGGGTCTTAGTGAAACATTTTTGGATCTCTGCACAGAAGAACCCCTGTCTTTCCTTTACTTTCCTGTTTTGCGGGGAACAATTACCTTTTGTCCTAATCACAACTTTCCTTCATCTCCCCTACTTCTGTGTTTTTCCTGCTTCTTTCTTCCCGCTAGCACATTTATAACCGTGTGCAATGATGCTGGTTCACATCTCCGGATTTTACCTTTACCCTTAGACCACTGAACATTCCTATACAGTGTTGTGGTGAGCATCACATTGGCAGCATATACTCAGGGTCGTCTTAACCTGTGGGCCCTTATCCGGGGACGCCATGCTTATCTATATATGTTGATGTGCCAGTAAAATAAATATTTTCTTCACTGAGTTGCTCTGCCTTATGGGCTCCAGTAAACTGTTTTGCCAATTGGGGAATAAGGCTGTTTGCACGGCTTTGCATATACATCTCAGAAATTTCCTGGTTTTTCCTGACCCATGTATGTAAATACGAACCCAAATATTTTGTGGGTATTCATCATCAAGTAGACTGAGGGTGGCTGTTTAGACTGAGGGTGGCTGTTTTATGCTGCACACATTTTGTTCTTCCTTGTCAATTACTCTTTTCCCTTCTGTCTTGCTGTGTATAGGAAACTTAAAATATTATATGAAACCTTGTAAGACATGGACAATAAGCAGACAAGCTGAAACATTTTACTGGCAGGAGAAATGTGGTTTCTGAAAAGACATGCATGTATCATGGAATGATACAAAAACTAAACGGGCAGACTTTTTTAAGACACATGAAAGCCATAAACTTAAGAGTTTTTAGACATAGATAGCCAAAAAAATGTTCACTTGTTATACAATTTGACAGATTCAAACTTTAGTGACAACTGGCAAGACTGATAGGAAATGTGCAAGTGGAAGGCAAAGAAAATAAGTAACTTGATGGCTTGGCTACGTGGATGGTGTGAAGGTGAAAGCACTGACCTGATCCATAATTCTGGTTATCATGTGAAATGGCAAATCACAACCACCTTCATTTACAAATAAATAGGGATCTGCATGTGCTTTAGACTTTGGATCAGGGGTCTCCACCTGAGGAACATGATCCCTTAGGAGGAGGGGGAGGGGGCGTGGGGAGGTTTCAAGGGGGTGTCAAAAATTTTCACATTGAGTGCATTTCTATTTGTAATAATGTTATCTTATAAGTGTAATTGTAAAAAAATATATTTTAAAAAACTATAAAATATTAAAAAATCAAGGAATTTTTTTATTTTCAAAAGCATTTTGTATATCAACAGTTAAAAACCTAATTAATATAACACAGGCATTACATTATAGATTATTAAGACATTCTGACCAAAATGTATCTCCATAATGTCTGTTTCCATTGTTGTAGAATATACTGTCCTCTTTTTAACCATAGTTTGTTATGATGGGGGTCAGTGACCCCCCAGGCATGGGGGGGGGGGGGGGGGGGGGGGGGGTCCTTGCCATTTACTCAAGGAGGGTGTGAGGCTCTTGCAGTATACTTAAGAGGGTACAGGGATCTTTCCCTAAATTCAAGGATGGGGGAGGGGGACATGAGGATCTTGCAATATAATCAAGGGGGATGCGGGGGCTGGAGTGAAAATGACTACCTCACTGCATTTAAAACTTTACCAAGTCTACAGAAACTGTGAATTCACTGAGCATATGCCCATGTTGAAAGGTGATGAACAACTACATGGCTTCAAGTTTTTCTGATTATTTTTTCAAAATCACCAACTGTCAGATTCTTCATTTTCTTTGCAGTGCGAAGACTTCTCAAATGTTTATAATGATCATCCTGATCTGAAATGATTTACATACAGAAGGTTAAGAATGATAAAACAATGCTCTCGAAAAAGTCTTATTTGAAATATTAATTCGACTAAAGGATTTAAAGAGATATATTTTAACAGCATAAACTTGCATCACAATCATTAACTATTTTAGTCCCAAGTCAGATATGATGTGTGATTAACTAATCACCGGACTAACCAAGACACAAGTCTTCTACTTCTGATCCATTATGGCAGATAGGCAGGCAGTCATTTAATACCTTGGAGGGCTGTCTGCTTCTGGTCATGGTTTGCTAATACATTTCCCACTTATACAGAAATGACCTGGCTTTCAGCTTGACCCAGTCTTTCTCTTCGCATTATTCTGGTTAATTACAGATGTCAATCTTCTTCTTCTTCACATTCCCTAGCTGTAAACTCTGGCGGAAAGTTCCAGTTGTTACTGGTCTTGTTTCAGAACATATTGCGTGCATTTACATTTTACAGATCTGGCTTATTTGTATGCAAACTTTGGTTTTTTGCCTCTCAGACAGATGAACTTTGACTTTAAAGAAAACACAGTTTATTATTCGTCTCCTACAACATGGTGTGGTGAGTCTACCCTCTTCCCCCCCCCCCCTTCCAAAGGGGCATGGAATCTATAAGGAAGGTGAGGGGGACAGATGGATATAAGGAGCTAAGGCTGGCCTCTAGTATGACTTAAAGACGTGTGCAAGCAGAAGAAGAAAAAAATACAGGTACTGTGGTGGATTCATGGGACTAGGATGTCATGGAACACATTGCACAGAGGGGGAAATTAGGAAGAGAATATGAACAAAGAAGAAAAAGGATCGGAGACATGTTAAGAGCTGAACGTCTGAGAAAAAAAAATGCAAAATACATGTTCTTTTTCTTCTTCTTTTGTGATGCTTGAAACAGATTATCTATATTTAAACTTTACTGTCTGTTGTAATTCACTCAGCGACCCGCAAAGTTTGGCTTGCACCGATGTTTCTTCCGGCCACAATTTTAGCCTTGATATGTTGTGTTTGGGACAGTCTTGGAGGGGCATGATTTGTTGTCTCAGGTGCTAATCCAAGTGTACACATGGCTCACTTGCCAAGTCAAATACTTGTGATGGCCACAGTGCTCCTGAAATCTCCTTCCCTTGCTGTGGAAAATTATTATTATTAATCAGAGATGTTTTTAACCTAGACAAACCACCCCATAGCCATAAGATATGACTCCCATGCCTCCCTTAGCATAATGGAATATTACTGTCTGTAAAGATGGAAAAGTGTCAACAAATGTTGAAGGAAAGATTTTAAAACAAACTAAGGAATTTAAGTACCTAGGCAGTGTATTCAGCGAGGATGGAAGATTGGACAGAGAAATAGAAAACAAAATACACAAGATCAACAACATAAATTAACAAAATAGCCCTCCCTTTTAAGATATGGAAATATCAACATACATACATTATGCACATACAAAAGCAAAAATTTCTGAATTGTACTTTATGTTTCATTAGTAACAAGAAAAATACTTTGTGAATATAAATATACCTAATTTCTTTCTCATTTTTCGTAGCAGTGTGTATTCTTCAGACAGCCAGTGCTTGTAATGTGGTATCAACCTGTGAGGAAAACAGTATACAATATGATTCATTTGTTTATAACTTCAGGCAATTGAAAAAAATTCAGATTTACAGCAACTTAACTATTTCAGTCTCAAGATATTGTTAACTTCTTCTGTTCCAAACAGGGGGGCTTTAAGGCAACAGAAGCTTACGTCTAAAAGTATTTAAACACAGATGCTAGGAGGCAGAAGTGGTTAAACTAACAATTCTAATTCAAAGAGATAATATAAGTACTTTCTGTGGCCGAAATATTCTCTCGTGACACACAGGCTTTTTTAAATATTATTCTGACAATAAACTTTTTTTTTTTTATAATATCATGTTACATAGGTTTATTTTAATATTATCCTCATACATAGGTTTATTTTAATATTATCCTCATACATTGGTTTATTTTAATATTATCCTCATACATAGGTTTATTTTAATATTATCCTAACACATGGGCTTTTTTTTTTTAAATAATATCCTCTTACATTGGCTTATTTTAATATTATTTTGTGACAGGCAGGCTAGGCTTTTTTAAATATTATCCCGACACATAGGCTTATTTTAAAATTATCATGACACATAGGTTTATTTTATTATATCCTGATACAGAGACCTATTTTAATATTATCCTGACAGAGAGGCTTATTTTAATATTATCTCAACACGGAGGCTTATTTTAATATTAGCATCTGACATATAGGCTTATTTTAATATCAAGTGTTATTTAACTTATTTTAATATCATCCTGTGACACATAGGCTTATTTTAAAACTCCCAAACACAGATGCTTATTTTAAAATTAACCTATGACACGAAGGCTTTTTTAATGTTATCTTGTAATACATAGGCTTATTTTAATATTATCCTGTGACACACAGGCTTTTATAGTGTGATTCATGGTTTCAGTGTTTCATGATCCCCCAATTTTAGTGTCTTCTAGCAATGTTGAACTTTGACCCCACCTCCCACCTCTCCTGATGAATTATAATACTTACACAACACATAGAGTGTTGATTGTTAGCATAGAGACATACCCATAGCTAGGATCACAGGGAAGATAGCTTGCTGCATGGCTGTATATCTTCTTTCCAGAAGTAGAGAACAAAGATCTGCAGAAAAGAAGACACAATGCATCAGATGGATCACACAAAAAGTCATAACTACAGACAAAACTTCATGATAACCACAAATCAAAATCAGTCATCTTCTAACCCCAAATCAAAATCAGTCATCTTCAAACCACAAATCAAAACCAGTCATCTTCAAACCACAAATCAAAATCAGTCATCTTCAAGTGCTTTGCCAACCGGCACAGGGGATAATGCATCTTCACAACTTGCAGTCTCCAACTGCAGGTATCAGTGATGAAGAAATTAAAAATGTAGTAAATTTTGAAAACTGTCACGTATATACTGTGCCCATCTTCATGCTGGTTGGCCACTCTCTCTTTTTCCTAGTACTATGGCTTTCTGCTGGCAGCGTCAGTGGCTTAGGTGTTGCTAGCCCGACTCGTAATTCCAGTGTACCGCGATCGAAACCCACTGCTGGCTGTGTGGATTTTTATCGTGGTATGGGGCGTCGCAGGTCGACCCAGCCTAAAATGGGTACCAGGATGGCTGTCCTTGGAATGCAAAGACGGCCGGCGTAATGCTGACCACATTACCCACCTAGTGCCAATGGTCTGAAAAAAATATGGGCGCTCTTCCCATATACCCGATGCGCCTAAAGGCCTGACGAGGGATTTGAACTTTTTGATGTCTTCTGCTATTTCTTTTTTTTTTTCAAATCGCTGTGGCCCTTGATATGGTTAAAATATTGCAGTTTTTGAGACAAGATGCTGTATTTCTTTATTCTTTGTCCATAGCATTATGATAATCTTTCTATAGTATTTCAGCTCAAAAACCCCTATTTTCTACTCTAAGGACTGAGATAGTTGCGACTCACATCGGTATGTTGCTACAAGAAAAGATGTATGCTCCTAAAATGAAGGGAGATTACTTTTCAATCTCATTATAACACTAATGTGAAGACCAAATAATTCACACCAATGACAGCAAGTGATGCAGTATTACAAATCATTCAAGGGTTCTGTGCATGCACACAGGTACACAAAAACAAGAACACAAACAAGCGTAAATATATTTGCATTTATAACACAAGCTACATGGAGAAGTAAACATAGTTACATTAAAAACACAAGCATATATCTAAGCAATGTTTGCCAACTGTGAATCTGAACAAAGACACACACACAATAGGTTGCAGTCTATTTTTTGGCATATTTCCCTGTAACTCCTCACGTACTTAACAATCTTCTTCTTCTTCCTCCTCCTCTTCCTCTTCTGCTGCCAGAAAATAAACTGTACCATCTATTAATGTGTCTTCTTTGTTTAAGCATAGATATTCAAATCTGTTAAGTGTTCACGAGAAAAAGGGTGAAACTTGAGTGATTAAAACATGTATTCTATTGCACAGTGGTAAATAAAAACACACATAGATAACAATAAGTTTTATGACCACATTGTGAAAAAGATAATAGGATTGGCCACAAATATTTTCAACAATATGCACACATTTTTAATATCTACACATGCAAAAAATTAATAACATCTACAGAAGTATTTAAAAAAAAAAAAAACATTACAAATGAGAAAAGTTAAAGGACATGTATTCTCAGTCCTACTATATGATGCAGAAAGCTAAACAATGAACTAACAGACAGATAGTCAGACTCATAAACTGGAGATGTGGATCTAAATGCTAGATTCATATTTCATAGACCTTTTTGCACTCAGCAGTTGATATGGCTAACATAAGGCAAACCATCTTTACTTCCCAGGACATTACCTGGTACCAGTTTAAGGGATGGGTCGACCTGGAAGTAAGAATCAAATTGGCTTTTTTTTTTTTTACATCCGCAGACTTAACTTTGAGTATTGGGATACTCACAATATATTCATTGGTTAGTCATTAGTCAAAGTTCTAACGTCACTGCAGATGCGTCACCTCATAACTGCTCCATTTTGTGCCAGGGACAATCGCACAAAATATCCTTCAATGTCCTATTTGACAACTATTGAAAAACATCAGTCACAACAAAATCTGGAAGCTTGCACATGCAAAGTAAAACGCATAAAGCAGTATTACAGCTCATTATTGGCGCAAACAGTCATGTTCATTGGTTACTTTTTATAAGGTGCACCTTTCTTTCGATACCAATGTCGAAGCCAAAACCAGGCAGTCTGCTGCCAAATTGCCCGCAGCTGGGATGGAACCTGAAACCTCAGAATTTTTGAAGCACATTCACAGTCTCTGAGCCAAAGACGCCGACAATAAACTATATCTATTTCCTGACCTAATAAACACTGCACAGGCGTACACAGAACCAACAGAATTCAACTACGCTCTTCTAGAACTCATCATTGCAGACATGGTGATAAATTGGCATTTATTGGATGTCACAACCAGAAGTGAATAGATTTAATCTTCTCAGGGCAACAAACACACCCCTCCCCCATCCCCTCCTCCACAAACTACTCTAAAAAGTGGTATATACAAGTAGTAACGACAGCTGGTAAAAAAAATTGTTGAGAATAATTATGGAAAAGGAGGCACAGAAAGTGTCGACTGATTTATATACATAATATTTGAATGATAAAAGAAGAAGGACATATACAGTAAAAAGCAGGTTACTTAGCTGGGTCAAGTGGCCACACTAAAAGTAATAAAAGTTGAAAATATGTACAAAAGGGCTTAGTGTTGGAGCATACACATACAAAGACAGTGAGGGAGGAAAAATGAGAGAGAGAGAGAGAGAGAGAGAGAGAGAGAGAGAGAGAGAGAGAGAGAGAGAGAGAGAGAGATTTTTATAAAGACAGAGAGAGAGAGATAGAGAGATGAAGAACGATGAAAAAGAAAAGCATTAAATGTTGGTGCCATCAAACACTTGGAATCACTAAATTATTTCATAATCAAATAGCCAGTAAATTTAAAGATAATGCAATACGCATGATTATGTTTGTTATTTGAACTGGAAATCTTAACTTTAACAATTTAAAATTATCACCATCTTTCAATCAAAGAGACCTTATAAAATTATTTTATGACTTCAAACATAACTTCATTTCAAATTGATATAATTCATCCAGAAAGTATGTGGGATTTTGGCATACACAAATAAATAAACAAAATGTTCTTCAGTCTGAGGCAGACAGACAGACTGGCTATGCACCACTGGCTGGTGAACAGATTACAAGACGAGCTAGATGTGGTCAAGTCCTTTAGGCAGCAAGTGAACAAACAGTCATTAACTCTTTCAGTCCCAAGGAATGCATCATACGTTCATAGGCTCCTGCCTAGAAGCTCAATAAACACAAGGTGCGCCAATTTTATATCTTTCTTCACCACCACTTGTGCATTACTTACTTAATCGCTCCTCATCTACCTTGGGGTGTAGAGGTTTGCCAGAGAGATCGCCAGACTTCTCTATCAGCAGTTTTCTTTCTGGCTTTGTTTCAATCCAGTCCTCTGAGCCACTCTGGAGGTCTGGTTCCCTGGTTCTAAGCCTCCCATGGTGGCCGATTTTCTCACATTCTGCATTCATGTCCAAACATCATAACTGTGACTGATCCACTCGAGTTTGTAAGACCCGGGTATTATCTGATTGCGTACTGTTCCTTCTTGTCACTTGGACCACCTTATTCAGATATCTCATTTCTGAGGCCTGAAGCTGGCTTCTGTGAGCTGTTGTCATTGCCCATGATTTACACCTATAGGTCAGTACTTTAACATAGGCAGAATGGTAAACAGCCATTTTCATCCTCTTGCCAATTTCTCTTTTGCTGAGAAACCCTCGGTTTATGGCCTGGAAAAGTCTACCAGCAGCTGCTTTTTGAGTAACCAATTAAAAAGAAAAAAATTAAAATAAAAAAGAAAAAAAAAGAAAAAAATTAAATATATATTAGTAATAAAAAAATATTAAAAAAAAAAATAAAGAAAATTAAAAATATTGAATAAATAATGAAAAAAAAAAAAATTAGCTGTCGTAAAAATTATATAATAGAATTAAATAAAAAATAAATAAAAATTATTTAATTAATAAAAAATCTTAACTCTTTGAGTCCCAAGAAACGCATCTTACGTTCATAGGTTCCTACCCATAAGCCCAATGAACGTATGATGCGCCGATTTTTTGTCTCTTTTCGCTACCCCTTGGGCCTGTGATTGTAAACCCCCTGGGACTCAAAGAGTTAATGCTTTCATTTTAGTCCATTACAACTCCAAGGTATTTGAACTGGTTGACCTGCTCCAATGCATACTGCCTCATCATGATCTGGTGTGTTTTTTTCTCTTGAGTTCACCATGGTTTTAGTTTAGGAGTCATCACTTTCTTCTCAAGCTCTTCCTTCCAGTCATCTAAGTTGGACTGAAGATGTGCCTCTGAATTAGCTATCAGGACCACATCATCTGCAAATACCAGCTCTGATAAACAGATTCATCTCATCTTCTAGTACCCTACTGAGTACTTCTTTGTCTTCTCCTCACAAGTCTTGATGATATCATCCATCACAAAAAGGAAGAGGTAAGGTGAGAGAATATCACCTTGTATAACACCATAGTGGTCTTAAATTCTTCTAATGTTTGGTCTGCTGTTATTATATAATTTCTGCAGCTTTTGTGGAAACTGTATTGCACCAATCAGCCATGCCGGAATGTTTTTCCATGCCATGCAGTCCCAGAGCTTACTCCAGGAACCTTATAAAATGCCTTTTCTAGATCCAAAAAACACAGGTGCATTCTCACTTTTATATTCAAGGAATTTTTCACTCGTCTGTCTGAGTGTGAAGATTATGTCTTGAGTACTTCAGTTTGCTCTGAAGCCGCATTGGACCTGATCTAGCTGTGGTTCTGCCAGTCTTCTCAGGCTCTGCTCGAGAATTCTAGAGTAACTTTTACCAGGAACATTGAGGAGAGATAAGTCTCTGTGGTTTTCACATTGTCTGTTATCACCCTTTTTGAATTCAGGTAAAATGATAGTAATCCCCCAATCTTTTGGTATAGTTTTACTACACCAAGCTGCCTGCAGAACCTTCAGGAGATGTCCCTAATCTGTGACTCCCATATATTTGACCATCTCTGATGTTATACCACCATGTCCTGCTGCTTAATGTTTTGAACAACAGATCAACATCATGGTATACGGGTGTAACTCATAAGTGCTCTGTTCTACTTCTAACTCAAGTCTGAGTCCGAATTAGCTCAGTGCAGTAAACCAGCTCCATAGTACCGGCGAGGATCCTGAAATATTTCGGGTAGATGTTTTAACTCCAAATTTTGCCCAGGCATGACCACTAGGCTACCAAGGGATCTGGCCAACACTCTACATGCAGAGGAAAGGCAAGATAAACATATAATCAGACTGTTTTTTCTTGTACCACAGTCATTGGAACTCTTCGCTGGCTGCTGAAGATGATGATGGTGAAGAACTTATGGGAATGTACCCCGTGCTGTGATATCAGTTGTTCACTCAACTGAGTTCAACAGTCTACAGTTACTTACTTCTCTAATGCTTTGACACCATCGTTTGCTTCTAAAGATGCCATCTTTGACTGCATGACTTGTATTTCTTCTGTCAATGAAGTCTGAATTGTCCGCTTTTGTTTAAAATAAAGTGTATTTATAAACTTTTTGTAGAAATGCATATTCAAATGTAAAATATTCATCTGATATTTTCCTTAACACATATTTGTATAGATCAATCAGCATTCTGATGGGTAATGTGGTCAATATTGTGCCAAATGCCTTTACTTCCCACGACATTATCTGGTACCAATTTTAGGCTGAATCAACCTCGGAGCCCAGATCTTTTTAAAAAGAAAAATCCAACTTGATACGTATATGAACCCAAGACCCTCAGAGTCATTGGCGAACATCAAGCCATTACACTACCACTGCTCCAAAATTTGAAATACTATACAAATATATTCCGAGGCTAACAACATATTTCAGAATTAGAACAATTACTACTCCCATTTAATTCTTTTGTACACATAGTTTTTATCTCTATGTTATCTGCCATTCTTTTCATTTACCCCAGTCATTGCAGTCTATCTGCCTTCATGATTTCAGAAATTAGTGGGGATTTAAACAGATAATCTGTGTCAATGCTTCTCATTCTCCATTGTTTGCATCATTACTGGGTCAAAAGATATTCATCCCTTGACTACTCTCAGAGGTGTGTAATAAAGTTGTGTCCTTTTTAGTTAAACTCTATATTTCAGAGCCATTCAGGATAAATAGTCTTTACTGGTAGAAGAGGCAATGGATGTCTGCTTCGTAGCTTGAGTCTTTTCTATTTCATACAATAGAAGTCATGACTGTGACAAAGGCCCAAGAATGGCCGAGAACTCAGGAATTCCAATGCATGCTTTCTCAGCGACTCAATGAACATGCTACAAAAGATCAAGGCTGGGGTGTATTCGGTAACAGTAGCTCCATCTGATACAGCCAGCAATGTTTCGCAAAATAACCTGCATTTTTGTACCAGGGCATGCTGGTGTGAAAAGAAATGAGAGAGCAGATGTTCTACCTGGCAGTGTGACTATCAGGAATGGGCCATCAATGGACAGAAGATTCATAATCAATGCCATACGAGAAACTAAACGCTGTGAGGATTTAAGTTTTGTGGAAAATGATTTTACACTGAATAGACAGCATACCCTGGGTGTACCAACTGGAGCCGCAAGACAGGAAAACTATGCGTGAGACACCAGTCATAACATCAACTAGAATAGAATGGATAATATGCCTGTCCTCTAAGTGTAGTGTGTTGAGAAGATTCTACGGTTATTTCTCTACATCAATCATCTAACACATTTTTAACAAACTCAATGTTTGAGTCTTTGATTTCTAATATGGACTGAAAAGCACATCTGTTAGTTACGTAGAACAGAGATCTCTCTATACAGTAATGTGACTTCACTGCAGACTTGGGACGAAAATTAAAATAAAATCCTTTAAAACTGAATACATACATATTGTATTTAATTTTACAAAAGAATCAATATAAACTTCAATATAAGAGTCACAATGTACAGAAATGCATTTTAATTCTATAAACCTACACTACTTTAAAACATGTCTGTTTGTTTCGTTAAACTCTCAGAAAATGACAGATAACAGACATTTGTGGTTAAAACATGTGACAGTTAATTGAAATATTACTGTTTTTACTCCTTCTGCATTCACGTTTGTGTTGTTTACAGATAGCTGTGATATCTGCAGTTTTTAACACATCAGATTTCAGCAAACACCTAATTAGTTGCCTTCTACCACATACTTGTTGGGGGGCAGTGGATCTATTCTGCCCCACCCTCTAAACAGGTCCTGGAAATCCCACGGGAAAGTAGTATATACTTTTTCTTCTTCGCGTTCACCAGCTGTAAACTCTGGCGGAAGGTTCTGGTTGCTCGTCCACTACTGAACTGCAGTCCTGCTCCAGAACCTGAGTGTTGCGTGTGCATCAGTTTTACAGATCTCATTCTCTTGAATACAGACTGTTGGTTCCTTGCCTCTCCGGCAGATGCACTCCGACTTCAAAGGAAGCTCCCCAATTAGTCGACTCTTACGACATGCTTTTGGGGAGGCAGTGGGTCTATTCTTGTTTTCCCCACAATGGGGCCCCGGAACCCACACGGGGGAGTAATATATAAAATAAATATAATTAATTTGACACAATGAGAGTAACAATAATTACCTCCTTTTTAAGAGATTTGCTAGGCGCACTAGTACCAGGTGTATATGCGATAGTTGACGATGGCTTTTCTCTTCCTGTTATGTTCCTGTTATTTTCTAAATGAAAAAACAAAACAAAATTTTGATAGAGTGAGAACTTCTGTATGGGGTCAGAGAATGTGAAATGCATATGTATGTCATTTTTAGCTCTGACATACTGGTAGAACTAAAATTATCAAGTAAAAAATTAACCCCAAACTGAAACTTGGGTTAGATTCATATTAATCTTCCCAAATAGAGCAGGTAACTTTTCATTCACATGTTTGTTGGACTGGTCAACTTTCCTGAAGGTTACGGGTGTGGCCCGCTTTGTTGTTTGCTTTCTGTGATGTCTTGCATTTACATTTTCATTCCGAGAAAGAGAATGCCTGTGACACAGGCTGCAACACTCTCTAGGGGGGTTTTGTTGAGACCAGTTTCTGCATGTTTTTGGAGTGTTAAAAAGCGCTGGCGTGCTGAAATATACAACACGCAATATCAACGGCATTGCGGAACACCACCGTAACCTTGTGCCAAGATGACAGGTTTAGGAACTACTAATCTGAAGTGAGCTAGTGTGTATATGGGCGGGGCGTGGGGAGACCAGCGTTACTTTTAGCGAAACGTTACTTTAGGTTACTTAGCAGCTGCAAATTAATGAAGGCATGAATGAATGAATCAAGAATTGACATAACTGCACTTAGGACATTCTAAAACATGCTCCCTCACCGTCTTTGGTAATCAGCAAAGAGTTAAAAGTACCAGTTGCGACCTGATTAAAAGTCCGCCTCTGTTTTCCCTTTAATGCTGAATATCTTCCAGAACCTGTCTTCAACAACACCCCCCCCCCCCCCCCCCCCCCCCCCCCCCCCCGCCTGGCTGAATTAGTCTTTCAGTGTATGGATTCCTTATCAATCTCACCAGACTGTGGTGATCCATCTGCTCCTCCGAACTGTACAAGCTCTCCCACAAGGCACTAACTACGTCTGCCTTATCATGCATCAGTATTCCACCAAGTTGTGCAGAGCCAGCCAGTCTGTCCGCCCGTTCAGAGAAAAAGTCAAACGTTATATCCTTTAAGTGCTGCTTTGTATCACTGTCCAAGCTGGTGGATAGAGAGGCTCATCCTGGAGCTGTCAGACATGAATATTTCACTAACGGCAAACAACTTCTGATTCACCAGCACAGAACAGGTGTGATCAGTTGTTCTATGCTTATGTAGCCAATGAGGTGAGGATAAGAACACCACAGTACTATGATGATACTCCTCTCTAATCACCAAGTTCTGTTAACTCTTTACCACTTTCTATCCAACCCCCTCTCCCACCGTGTGTGTTCCGGAGCCCTATTATAGGGAAAACAAAAACAGACCCACTGCCTGCCCAAAAAGCATGTCGTAAGAGTTGACTAATTAGGAGCTTCCTTCGAAGTCAGAGTGCATCTGCCTGAGAGGCAAGAAACCAACAGTCTGCACAAAAATGTGTCAGATCTGTCAAACGGGTGCACATGCCACACTCAGGTTCTAGAACAGGACTGCAGTCCAGAAGTGGACGAACAACCAGAACTTTCCACCAGAGTTTACAGCTGGTAAACTCAAAGAAGAAGAAGAAGATAAAGATTAACATTGAGAAAGTATCCTAATGGTAACTACTTCTCTGAAGCCACAATAACAAACAAAAACATACACACAAAAAAGTGACACTAACAAAAACTTACTATCTGGTTTTTTCTTTTTATTTTGTGTCCCAACCGTTTGTCTTGGCCTAAAAAGATCTGGTACACTGTCAAAAGTGAAAGTAATTGTGATGTAAAAAACTAAATAGATATTTAATTGTCTATTGTTCATGCATAAAACAGAGGGGAAATAGAGAGAGAGAGAGAGAGAGAGAGAGAGAGAGAGAGAGAGAGAGAGAGAGAGAGAGAGAGAGAGAGAAAGAGAGATAGAAAGAGAGAGAGAGAGAGAGGAAGGGAGGGAGGGAGTGAGGGGGAGGGATGGAGAGAGAGAGAGAGAGAGATAGAGAAATGATAGAGATACAGGCAATGACCTGGTGACCTCTCTTACTGCAGCTTATGGGAAACTCTGACAACTCTGATGTAAACAAGGCTTTAAAAAAAAAGCTATTTGGCTCAAAGGCAAACTCCCTTAAATGCTATTGTTAGTTAATGTATTCCTATAATGACCTCCTAAACATTTGCGTAGGCATAAAACAGCCAATAGCATTAACTATGCGTAAATGGGTCACCATAGACAAGTTGGGAAAGTGACATTTATGGAGAACTGGACCCCATCTGGAAGTGTCAGTTTTGCGGCTTCTTGGGGTGAACAAGTTAAAGGCAAGAAAAATTTATTCACTGCACTGGGTTTGAATCCAAATGGCTTGGTTTCTTTCTGTAGAGCGACTGGTCACCCACAAGAAGGTTGCACCAATTAAGAAATGTCATACAAAGTAAGAACTTAGTAGATTCAGCAACAGCCCCCAATGGTCTATGAAACTATCTTCTTCTCAAAGTCCATGCCATGTGGCATTGGTAGTCATGTCCATCCACAACCTCCTGTCTCGTGTACTTTCAATCAACTCTGACACAAATGATTCTACATGCTATGATGTCAAACTGTCCAGCATCTGTTCTCTCAGTCCCCCTCTGCCTCTATTCCCCTCCAACTTTTCTACTGTAACAAAGTACTCGTCACATCCAAAGAATGTAAATTGTCTCTTTCTGATCTGGGCAATCAGTCCTCTTTGTGAGACAGTTTCTTTCAAGAAATCTTCATTACTCCTTTTGTCTGTCCAGAGTAATCTCAACATATGTCTATTAAAATAAGCAGTCAAATACTTAATGGACATTTACTTGTAAGTAAAAAGTTAAGATCCTTTTTTTATGCCTTAGGCGCATCAAGCATATGGGTAGAGCACCCCATATTTTTACAGACCAATTGGCACTAGGTGGGTAATGTGCTCGTGCTCAGCATTACGCCGGCCGTCTTTACTTCCCCAGGACAGCCATCCTGGTACCAATTTTAGGCTGGGTCGACCTGTGACGCCTTGTTCCATGATAAAAAGCCACACAGCCAGCAGTGGGTTTTGATCTCAATACGTTGGAATTACGAGTCGGACTCGCAGCGCCAAAGCCACGGATGCCGCTCATCTACTTGTAATGGTAAACACACTGCAGATTTGTCTCGGATACATCTAAAATTATATTTAAATACTCTCTATTCTTACCTTGGTTATTCTCATTGGTTCATACTCATGTAAACAAGATGTCTGTGGTTTGTAATTCAAGTCATCTACAGACAGTAGTTGTCGCTGTTTCACAGGCAGGATGGCACTTTGAGAATTTATTTCTTTTAGAGATTGAGGCACAAAGTCAATTGTTTTTGTTGTTTTAAATAATTTATTCATGTCCTGTTGTTCACTGTTGTCCTTTGATAAATCAACACATTCTCTCAACTCTGTTCCAGATGTGTTCCTACGAGCAATTTCATAAAAATCCCTCTCTCTGCTGGACGTGTACACTGTTGGTCTTGAATACAGGTGGATATTTTTATCTGGCAACTCTGAATTTTTGACTGCCATGTTTGCCTTATTTCTCAAACATTGTGGTTTACGTTCTTTAATATCCTCTTCATTTTCGTAATCAATGGCTACTACTGGAACAGACCTGTGGCCATGCTTGTAATGTGAGCGAGCCAGAATGCTACTATCAACATTTTTGTTTGAAGTATGGTTGTCATATTTCTTGTCTGAAAACCCTATACTAAAGATTGACTCATACATCATATCCACAGGCTCAGATGAACTTTCTAACTCACTATGTAATTCTGTTAATTTACTTTCTGTATTTGTGTTAATACTGAGTGTATTTTTCTTCTGCAATTTCCTTTGTTTATTTTTTTGAGTTATGTCAACTGTGGCAGTTTTATTGTCTTTTATTTTAACACTACTACAGAACTGACTGTTTGATTTTGAGTCTGCAGTGTTCCTTCGGTACTGATGTTCATAATTTAAACCAACATCATCATGTGTTTCTTCAGCATCACCTGGTTCTTCTACAGTGCATGACTCAACCTTCTCATGCCAAGTGTTTACCCAGTCTGAACATTGTATTTGTTGTACTGAATCAACCAAGCTGCTTCTGGTTTTTAAAACTGTTTTTGACCACAACAATGACTTTCCATTCCGATCTGAGTTTTTTCTGCCACGAGGCTCAGTTTTGTGGGTTGTCACCACTGGTGATGCCTCAGTAAAATTATCATTACTGGTAGAAAGGTCACTCTCCTCAGGAACAAGAACTTTTGTGATGCTGTTTGCAGCAGTTGTCTCCACCTGCCCTAGATAGCTGTCACTGACATCATCATATGTTCTAGAATCAATCAACTGTTTTTCTGAGACCAAAGTCAATCTGGGTTCTATCTTGAAACTATCTGCATCCTTGAGAATCTCTCCTGTGCTCAACTTACAGAGTTTATTTTCATTTTCAGATTCTTTCTTTTTGATTTTAATATCAGAAGCAATTTTCTGAATTTTCTCTTTGTGCCTTCTCAGTCTGTTCCTTTGACGAGAGATGTTACTGGTATTCCTGTTCTTGTTGAAGTCTTCACTAGAATCAGACAATACTGATCTGACTGCCTGAATATCTTTCATTTCAAATCCAGCCTTCTTTACATTTCTAACTATGTCCTCATTAGTATCAGCATCCAGTGATGAACTGCAACAAAAGAATGCAGAATACACTCTCCAACACGTGAAGTTTCAAATTACTGCCTGTGTGTTTATTTATAAGGAAAGTTAAATGTAAGTATGTGTAAGTAAATGTTGACCAAAAGCAAGTTCAATGTAATGCATTGAGAAGCGGCTGGCCAAATGGTCAGGATGCTGGGCTCTCAAGCAAGAGACCCGGGTTCAAATCCTCAGTAAGGTTGGGGATTTATTTGTCAGGGGCAAAAATAAAATTCTAACCTGCACAGTCCGTGGTGAGAGCACTAGCCATACGGCCCTAAATGTTGAGGCTTAAAGGACCCCAGTTTTGTTTTGTTTTTAATTATTTCTGTGGCACTTCAGGTATATCTTTTTCTTCTTCTCTGTGTTGTTTTGAATGCTCAGGTCAGATTGTCAGGTGGGCTGCCCCAATAAGCCTCTATCAGGCATATGATGGCAGACACATTATTTAAAGACCAAATGACACTGTGGGCGATGTTGTCGACATCACACAAGCCGCCTTCACTTCCCAGGACATTACCTGACACCTATTATGAACTGGGTTGACCTAGGAGCCAAAGGTAATTTTAAAAACATATCTGCCTCGATGCGGATTCAAAATCAATACTTTTGGGCTGGCAGGTGAGCATATAACCGCTATGTTACCATGGCTCCGACATGCTGCCCTTCCTGTTTTACCACTTCAGGTGTCGAGGCAGATATAAGGTTCTACTTCTTGCTCTTCTGGCTGCCTTGACCACAGATGCACAAATGTTGGTGTGCAGTTTCTAATATGTTATCTTTCCATTGTGTTCTTGGTCTACCTCATGATCTGTGACCTCCTCTTTTAGAGTATGCCTTGTACGGTATCACAAATTATTATCTCTAGGCAAATCCTTTCATTTGGTTTGCAGAAATTTAGTCAAGTCAAGTAAAGGTTCTTTTACATGCCAGAAGCACATTGGGCATATGAGGTTACGCTCATATGTGTATAGATCAATCAGTCGTGGATGGAGGATTTGATCAACATAACAGCATGGCACATGATGACGATGATGACAACTACTCCTACTACCTTGATGTATCATGCTGTCCTAGATGTGTTTTGGCTATTATTTGACAGCCAAGAATCACTGTTTAAATTATACACAACAAATTTATTGGTGTGAGTGTTATAAACAACAAATGTGTTGGGATAACTGTTGTAACTAAAGAAATATAAATTACAAAAGCACCTGTTATCATCTAGTTCATCATCTCCATCATCACTGTTGCTGTAAGTACTAGGCAGATGAATATGAATAAGTGATGGTCGCTGCACTAATTTTGATGGAGTGTGCCTGCAACATCAAATGCATTTATAAATGCCTCTTAATGTGGCCACATGTAACCTTTTTCCCCCTGGAAACAGTTTAAAAAACAAAAGGGTGGAAATTTGACACAGATTATAATCTGTATAACTTACTTTTTTTTTTTTTTAAATATGTTAAAGGACTAATCAATAAACATGAATGGAGTGAAACATAAATGGAATATCTTTCCTGGGGTCTGACAAAAATGTATTGTGACCCCGTGACCTCATCAATATTCTAAAACTAAGTCTACAGGCAAACTGTGGTGTTGAAATATCTTTTTAAAAGTCATTATTCTCCCCCCCCCCCCCCCTTTCCCCAAATGCTATTTTAAGTAAATATATTCACAAAGACCTGTAAGGAGAAGACAAAGATGTACACAGTAGCATACTGGAATATGAGACCAATCTGCATATCAGAGCTGCCATTTGCAGACGATGTGGCCCTAATGGCTAAATAAGCTCATTTTCAATACAGCTTACGCCCATCTCTCTAGCGTAGTTGGCTAAACTGGATTGCGCGGTGAGCAGATGACAAACTCCTTGTGGTCTGGGTTCACTCTTGGGGGTGGGCAGAAAAGCCACATTTCTCCCAGATTGACAGTATTTAAAATGGAATCAAGGCCGAAAAGTTGCGATATCCATAATACTGAGAATAAGGGTTAACAACTCAAGGCTTCTAGATACTAAAACAAACAAACAATACAGCTTACCTACTTACTTGTCTGGAAGGAAGAACCTAAGAAGAGTGTATCTGTATCACCAAAAGTAAAACCATAGTGTTCTCAAAAGAGGAGAAGAAACATCAGATGATTATAGGACAATATGCATCGGAACAGGTCAACCAGTTCAAATACATTGGAGTTGTAACAAAACAGAATAGAGGTACCAAGTCAGAGTTGGTTGTTCCAACTTTTCCAAGCCATAAACTGAGGGTTTCTCAGTAAAAAAAAGAAATTAGCAAAGCACAAAAATGGCTGTATACTGCTCTACCTATGTGCCAGTCCTGACATATGGGTGTGAGTCATGGGCAAAGACAAAAGCTCATAGAAGCCAGCTTCAGGCCTCAGAAATGAGGTTATCTGAGAAAGGTGGTCCAATTGACAAGGAGGGACAAAGGAAAGTCAAAGACTCATATAAGTAGAAAAATCACCATTCATATTTTTATTCTGGCTTGTTGAAAAGCATTCAGTAACAACACACAGAAAAAATGGCAAACATCTTAGAGCGGTCCTTCATACAATCAGTCCTTAGTAGGACTTACACCTACAGAAGAAATACAACAAGCAAAAAACACAAGAGACATAAATGGCAACCAATAAAAACACAAAGACAAAACCAAAAAATCAACTCAAAAGAAAAAAGCAGATCTCAGTTACAATAGAGGCTTACAAAGAAACCAGTCAAATAAGAAAAACAAAATTCTTTCACTTCTGTTTCCTTTTTAAATAAACAAATGAATACATATTTTTTTTTTTAAACCAATAAATTATGAAAGAGCAGCTCATGATTTTCTTATTAACAATCAAAATAAAGATTATTAAAAAAAAAAATACTTACAGTGCCTTTTTATCTACATCACTGGTCACATCAAAACAGCAATGCATTTTTGATTTGTCCAGCTTGTTCACTCATATTTAGAACAAAAGAAACAAACTATTTTACCACATGAAATATTCACCTAAAAATCAGACTGAAAACGAGTTAAGGATTCTTCTCATGACTCTGACGCATACTGTGATGACCCTGCTTTGCATGGTCTCCAGGCTCACAGCAAGCCAAGTGGAAAATCCGTGGGACCAACAACCGCACGAGAGTCTTGGGACCAGTTGAGTAGACCTGGGCAGGCCAGAGCTAGACTTGTGGTCAGCTGGTTACCAGAGGTCGTAGAAGACAGTTGTGTTAATTGAAGATGTAGTTCTTATGTCATGTGAATGACCGGTGTTTGAATATGTCGCAAGCGATGGAAGTGTGAATAATCGCTGGAGTATGTTGAATAAATACAAAGGAATAAACTGATAGCATGTACAAGGAAGCTGAGCAGCGTTTGTGTTATCAGTCCTAGACGTTAGAGCAGGGCGAGTAGATATGTTGCAGTAATCATGTAAAGCTGAATCGTGGTGAAGCAGATACGTTGTCAGCCAAGGTTCATGGCACATACAGTAAGTAAAGGACTATCTTCCACATCTTCAGGCATATTGAACACATAGTGCTAGACCTATATTTTTGTTTTATATACCCATCAATACCCAGTAGGTGAGTTTAGCTGACCTTACTACCCAGAACATTACTTGGTACTCATTTAGGATGGGTCCAGCTTAGAGCCAAGCTAATTTTTTTTTCCAAGTCCATATGGATTCGAACCCCTGACCAAACCAACAGGTTTGCATATCACCACTGTGCAGCTGTGTTTCATTACTAATGTTACAATCACAGCTGTTTTTTCTGGCGGTAAGCAAGGGTATACAGTACCAGCAGCTTTCGTTTAGGCATCATTTTGTCAGTGTAACATGGAACAGACGTATAACAGTTAAGTTAAAAGTTAGTTGTGTGTCCTTTTCAGCAGGCATGTCAAACTGAGGGTTTTCTGAGGGTCATTTTTGTGTCCTCCTGAGGGCGACCTATGGTAATTAATTGAAGTCATTAAATACAAAATTATTACACAATATTTACTTTGTACAGACCGCAGATGAGCTTGCAAAGGGCAACATGTGGCCCGCCAGCTGCTATCTGAAGATTCAACACCCTATGATTACAAAATCTAAGTCAATATAACAGACCAGCAGGGCCAATCTCAGATACTCTATTCAGTCTACTAAGAAATTATAACTGGGTCACCAAACAAGACCACACTAGTCTAGTGTCACCTGCAGATCTGTGTGGGTAAGGATGTAAGTCTGAATATATTGTTTAAATAGCATACTTCAATAGTTACCAGGTTGTGATGTTATACAATGGTCCAGTACTGAGGCAGTGTTGAAGTATGAGGATGTCATATTCTTGTCAAGGGAAACAAATCTTGCACATCTATCTGAATAATAAGGATTATTTCCCCATGAACCCAGCAAGGCCTGTTTTGAATAAAAACTTTTCTTTTCTGTTGTACCTGCAACCAAAAATCAGGAGATGATATTACTTATAACTTTGTCATCAAAATCAATATGTTTCATGATTGTTAAATGTGAAAATGTAAGACAAGTTTGCTCATTTCTTTCACTTGGATAAAAAAGGCAGAGACAAGTATACAAAAAACATATATAATCATAAATCACCCCAATATGTGATGATCACAAAAATAACTGAAGACTGTTGGCCAACAGCAGGGTGGATTTGGTTGATTTTATTTTAATTGACGAAAATGGAAAATTAATAAGGGATGCACTTTTTTGACAAGCAGGAGAAGTGCAAGAAGTCTTGTTAACCGCCATTAGACTACCAGGCACAGCCAAGCATGAGAGGTGCAAGAAGTCTTGCTAACCACCATAAGACTACCAGGCACAGCCAAGCATGAGAGGTGCAAGAAGTCTTGCTAACCACCATTAGACTACCAGGCACAGCCAAGCATGAGAGGTGCAAGAAGTCTTGCTAACCACCATTAGACTACCAGGCACAGCCAAGCATGAGAGGTGCAAGAAGTCTTGCTAACCACCATTAGACTACCAGGCACAGCCAAGCATGAGAGGTGCAAGAAGTCTTGTTAACCACCATTAGACTACCAGGCACAGCCAAGCAGGGGAGGCACAAGACGTCTTGTTAACCACCATTAGACTACCAAGCACAGCCAAGCATGAGAGGCACAAGAAGTCTTGTTAACCACCATTAGACTACCAAGCACAGCCAAGCATGAGAGGCACAAGAAGTCTTGTTAACCACCATTAGACTACCAAGCACAGCCAAGCATGAGAGGCACAAGAAGTCTTGTTAACCACCATTAGACTACCAAGCACAGCCAAGCATGAGAGGCACAAGAAGTCTTGTTAACCACCATTAGACTACCAGGCACAGCCAAGCATGAGAGGCACAAGAAGTCTTGTTAACCACCATTAGACTACCAGGCACAGCCAAGCAGGAGAGGCACAAGAAGTCTTGTTAACCACCATTAGACTACCAGGCACAGCCAAGCATGAGAGGCACAAGAAGTCTTGTTAACCACCATTAGACTACCAGGCACAGCCAAGCATGAGAGGCACAAGAAGTCTTGTTAACCACCATTAGACTACCAAGCACAGCCAAGCATGAGAGGCACAAGAAGTCTTGTTAACCACCATTAGACTACCAAGCACAGCCAAACATGAGAGGCACAAGAAGTCTTGTTAACCACCATTAGACTACCAAGCACAGCCAAGCATGAGAGGCACAAGAAGTCTTGTTAACCACCATTAGACTACCAGGCACAGCCAAGCATGAGAGGCACAAGAAGTCTTGTTAACCACCATTAGACTACCAGGCACAGCCAAGCATGAGAGGCACAAGAAGTCTTGCTAACCACCATAAGACTACCACTATTACCTGCATGATGCTATGTATATATCGAAGGGGTAACTTGAGCACTTACTTATGTGTCTGGAGTGCAGTGGAGATAACCCAATTCAAAACTGAACTGATAACTCACAATTTCAACCAACTCATACCTGACTAATCCAATACTTTGCTATCTCATGCAGAACTAGCCACCTCTTCCACATATTTATTCCTGTCCTCTATTACATTTTCACTGTGTACCTAGTCTCTTCTTATCTCTTCTGTCACAATGTATATTTAGTTGCAGCATCTTTTACTCACCTCTTGATTATGTGGAATTTATTTTAGTTCTATCTCAAAGCTCCACAAAGGTGATTCTTTAATACTATTTAAGGACCTATACTTGTTATTATTATCATTATAGTCAAAGCTTTTTTTTTTTTTTTTGGTGGTAAGCAATGATACTCAGTACCGTCAATTTTATATTAATACTATTTAAAAGCATGATCTTTTCTTCAGAGCCACAGTAAAACATACTTTATGGCGAGAATAAGCACCTTTTTTAGACACTCAGTGGTAAGTACTGGCAGCTTTTTGTTCTAGGAGAAAATAACTCTGATTATGTTTGATTATAAAAGGGCCAACCAATTTCATTAAGAAGCGGGAAAGGATTTGCGTTAAAAGAAAACACTAAACTAAGAAACAAACATGTGTCAGTAGAAATAAAAAGAGCACTCTATGACACAATCTTCTTGCCAAGCCTGTGCTACCAGTGCCATACATTAACAATGACAGAGAAATAGAAAAGAAAAATTACAACTGAAATGAGGCTCCTGTGAAGGGCTCTTAATGTAACAAAAAGAGATAAGATCAGGAATGATGAAATCTGAAGGACAACTGGTGTAGCAGCAGCTCTAGGTTTCATTACAAGACAACAGGTGAAATACTTTGACTTTGGCCAGATGTCAGCAAACAGTATATCACTATATATGTATAGTATACCTCTGCAAGCAATGATGTATAGACCAGGCGAGAAGCGAAGAACAGAAGAGGCCGACCATACAAACGTTGGCCAGAGGGAGTAACAGAATCCCTGGGAATCCCTATTTAGCATTTGACGCGCGACGAAGCACACTCTTTCCCTAAAATTATAACTTTACCTCGACTGATAAGAAGGCACCAGTCAGTACCGTACCTGGTACCAGACCTGAGACCAGAGGATCTCTGGAGGATCCAGATACAGATTACTAATTGAAACAAATTATATGTAAGGCAACTAATGCTGTTAACCCATAATACTGGTCTGTATTAAAACCTTTCAGAGCTGCAATAATACTATAAACTTAAAAACTACTATAATGTTTAGTTACAACTGAATCTATGGCACCATGTTGCCCCGCCATTTGTTGCTTACAAACACCGAGCAGCAACGAAAAACGTGGATTAGAAGTTTTGACGTTCTGTGTTGATTTAAAGGATTCAATAAAGTGGTTATTGGCGTTCACTACTAACAGTGACTGCAGCAAAGTACATAACTTCCTCATCATCATCATCAGGTGCCTTGCCGACTGGCGTGGACCATCATGCCTCTCCACAATCTGCGATCTCCTGCAGCATGTATCAGTTCGTGTGCTGACACCTAAATACCATGCAACAAGACTGTCAAGAATCTTTTCTCGTGTCTTCCTCCATCCCTCCATCCACAGATCTTTCCAGTGGTCACATGTTCCATTTTCCCTCTTCTCATAACATGGGCGAAAAATTACGACGGTCTCCTTCTGATGTCTGTGATAAGTTGTCTTTGGACTTCCGCCTCTTTCAAAACCTCTTGATTGCTCTTTTTTGTCTGTCCAAGGTAGCATGGGCCACATCCGGCTTTAACTTTATAAAATTTAAATCTAAAGATGGCCGTGCATGGGCATACACAGAGCAAAGAATGGGGAACACAATACAAGAGGACAGCGGAGCTTACCAGGCAACTACGTCAAGCATGACCATTGAGATAGAGCACTAGCAAGGGTATAAGAGCAAACAGCCACACAGGCACTCTATCAGACTCTACAAACATGCTTCTGAAGATAGCAAGCAATGCACCAACGCATGTGGGAAGAAGCACGGACAGAGCAGATATCGTCAACGCGTACGGACTATGCTAGTGCATAATGACGAATCTCTGACACTAACACGATTGCGTGACATGTGAGTAAAGCATGGTGAAACACGTTTATGCCGCCTTCGAGGTTAAGATGGGATATTTTATAACCAACCTCTCATGGAAACAATTAGTAGAAGTACATTGGAGTGGCTGCTGCATCGGAGAACTGAGCATGCATGGAAATGTCCAGTGTGTAGTGACATCGATTGTGATAACTTTGTATGTATGCTATACATGCTTGCGCTGCCGACTTTTACAGATAGCCGTTAAAGTGCCGCATATCTCAGAGTAGCCGTAGACAAGAAGTCTCCCGCGTGAAGCCATAGACATCTAAGGGTCACAGACTAAAAAAAGAGGAAGGTCTTTGATAACGCGTGCTGAAGACACAGTTAGACGTGTGTGTAGACCTGGTAATACTGGGCGAGGATTCAAAGTGTCTAAACAACAATCAGACTTGTGTAGAGTTATAATCACATTGTGCTGTGCGTGCTGGGACTGTCCAACGGGCGCTGCAGAACTAGAAATTCAACAAATGATTCATGACAATTCTTGCTGTTTGATGTTACTACCTGTGCAGCTGGCTTTTTGTTGAGAGGATTATGATATTCATGGGAGTCCACAACAAAAACGAATGGACGTCGCTTAGTGCAACAAAGCCTGGTATATGATAGAAACAACATCTAGTTTGAGAATGGAGGTGGAGGCGATCACTGCAGCCTTTCTCTGTGAACACATGTCGTAGTTGTAACAGACTCGCAGAGTATACTGAGAAAGATTGATGTTTGCAGAGTGGCAAGCATCGCTTTAGAAGTCCTGGGTAGTAAGCGTCCTTTGGTTTTTTTTTCCAGGCATGATGATTTGTTGCGAAACGAACAGGCATATAGACTGGCTGAGTCTGTGCCACATGGTGGTGATTCATGACAAGCCATACATGGTAATGGTATTTAAGGAATGCGTCAACAGTGCAAACAACGTCGGTGGGGTGGGGGGAGGGGGAGCTGAGCGCATGAGAAGAAACAGACTAAACACAAATGTTGACAACAATAGTCCTGAAATCCCATGCTATAATTTTGGAAGACTTTTGTTAATGCGGGCGGGTCATGCTAGTCACACTCCCTATCGCCATGGGCCTCCTCATAGCGCAATATAAACACTGACGTTTGGAAAGGCGGAAAGGTGCCAACCATTTCCCATACTATAGCAGAAGCCTCAGGACTTTCTCAAAGTGAACGATAATAGTGATAATTAGCCGAATATCAGTTATACACAAAGAAACTACAGAAAGGGGGGAGGGTGGGGCGGTCTAAACTAACTTATACATTTTCTAGGAAAGGCGATAAAGGAGCATTAAGCCTTGTTTAAGTTATTATTAATATGCTAAATGTAAAATAAATATAATACATTAAAAAAATTATGTATGAATTTAAATCATTTTTAAAAATTCAAAGCAAAATTTATTGGAAAATCATTTTCCAAATTTTATTTTTGATTAATTTAAAAAAGGGGGGAGGGAAAATTTACATAACCCACTAAATTCTGGACACCCTGGTTACTGACATGCTGAAGAAAAATTTGCTCTGAGGTTACATAATATAGAGCCAGTTTACGGCCATTTTGTGACGGTAAGGTCATCTTCATTCATTCATTCAGTAGCATGTCCCTCGCGGAACCTCGCTGCCATAACAACCCTCCGGAAAACCTTCCTATCCTGAGCAAGATGTCCTGCGTCTGATACACCCATCTGGAGATCATCTGCCACATCCTGCACCCATCTTCTCCTTGGCCTTCCTCTTCCTCTCTTCCCAGGCATATACCCCTCCATTATTGTTCTCTCTAGACTTCCATGACGTTTCAAGTGACCAAGATATTTCAATTTTCTTTGTTTTATTGTCTTTACTAGCCAACCCTCTTCAATATTCAGCTCTTGAAGTATGGATGCATTTGTTCTTTTCTTTACCCAAGATATTCTTAGAACCTGTCTGTAACATTTATATTCAAATGCATTTATGCGCTGTTCCGCTTGTTTAGTAAGTGTCCAGGTCTCACAGGCGTATGTTGCAATGGGAAAGATGCATGCTCTTAAAAATCTGACCTTTGTAATTATATCTGCACAATTCCATAATTTATTCAGTTGTTTCAGTCTTTGAAGAGCAATTGATAGTCGCCGTTTAATTTCTTTCATTGTGTCACCATTGTTGGTAACCAGTGACCCAAGATATTCGAAATTTTCCACCACTTCCAATCTTTCCTCATTAACATATATTTCCTTCTCCATGGCAGTTTTGTTTGTATGCATTATCTTTGTTTTTGCTATGTTAAGAAATAAGTTATGATTTTCACTATTTCT